>ML808980.1:19273-31098 GCA_009831015.1 Picea engelmannii | reverse complement strand
TCATGTAGTGCATAAATTTCAAATTATGATATCCAATAGAGTTAGGATGAAAATTATGTGTTGGAAAGTGTGAGAATGTGAAACTTCAAATGGGGGACTATTGACTAAAATATCACATGTTCATTATTGAAATGGGTTGTTGTGATATAGTTCTTGGCACAAAATGGTTATGCACTTTGGGTCTCATTACCATGTATTTCAAGGGAATCATTTCAAGATCCCCCAAAATTATCATTTCTCACCATATGGAAAAACTCTTGAAGAAAATCAAATCCAACATTATTGCTCAATTTAATGCCATTCGAGTTATGGACAACAACCCATGGAAAATTCACCCTAAGTTGTACTTGGTCCTAGACAATAATCAACAAGTATTTGAAACAACTCGTGGCTTACCCCTCTCAAATGGTGAGCATGATCACAATATCCCCCTTATTCCAAGCAGTCAACCACTAAATGTGCATCCTTTTAGGTACCCTTTTGCACAAAAGAATGAAATTGAAAATATTATATAGGAACTATTGGAGGCAAGAGTCATCCATCCTAATAGAATCTCTTTCTCATCACCTGTGGTCATGGCATTGAAGAAAAAGGTAATTGGTGCATCTGTCTTGATTTTTGTGCTCTCAATAAGTTGACCATCAAAGAAAAATTTCCCAATTATTGATGATCTCTTGGATGAGCTTCATGGTGCCAATTTCTTCACTACACTAGACCTTCACTCAAGATACCATCAAATATAAATGAAGGACATGGACATTCCTAATAAATAATTCATCATGTATGAAGTCCATCGTGAGTTTTTAGTGATGCCCTTTGGACTTTGCAATACCCCATCCATCTTACAGAGCCTCAAGTACAAGCTTTTGGGACCCATCCTTAGAATTTTTTTTCTTGTATTCTTTGATGATATCTTGATCTATAGCAAGACATGGGAAGCACATGTGAAGCATGTTGATAAACCCATACAACTCCTTAAGGAAAACCAATTGTTTCTTAAATGTTCCAAATGTGATTTTGGTGCTTTAGAGGTAAAACACTTGGCTCACATCGTTAATTAGGATGGGGTGTGAGTGGATCCCAGGAAAATTGAGACTAAGTAAGATTGGCCACACTCTAAGAGCCCAAAAATATTATGTGGTTTCTTAGGTCTTATGGACTATTGTGGGAAGTTTGTGAAAAATTATGGTTGTTTTGCAACCCCCTTAAATGCCCTGCTAAAAGAGAATGATTTTGTTTGGAATGAGGTCATTTAGCATGGCTTTTCTGATTTAAATAAAACCATGTTTACTACTCCTATCTTATTCATGGTCGATTTCACTAAGACTTTTGTCTCGGAATGTGACACATTGGGTAGAGGTCTTGGAGCTATGTTGATGCAAGAAAGGTGCCACTTGGAATTAACCAGTAAATAATTGTGTTGTAACGTCACCCATCCCATCTTAGGGACATTACTGTGCATAATACTCATAAAAATGAAATTTTCACTAACTAAATTAATTCATTTACAATTAACTAATTTCCTGTAACTTTCGACTGCATATTAAAACAAATTTAGCTACTATCTACAACCATAAAATAGAAACATCTACAACATGCTAATAATCAACATGAAATGAAACTAACAACTCATTACAACATCATATAAATCATTATCATTTACACAAAGTTCATGCACATCAATAACACATGTAAATAACTCAGAAACAAGATAAAACACTTATCTTTAAACAAGATTTGTGCAACCATCTGCTTGGGACGGACGTTCCACCCAACCATATATTGATTGTTCCAAATATCAACATCCAGTCACCCCCGAGATGAGGATATAAATCCACAAAAGAGAGTGGTCTCTCGCATTCCACTCACAACTCATAAAACTCACAACCCACTAACATCTTCTTACAACTATCCTGATTTTCCACCGACTCTCTTCCTCTTGACCTGCCCAACCCAAGGAATGTACTATTAATTTATCAAGATTAAACCAAGGGATATACCATCCATTTATCATACCTAACCCAAGGAACGAACCATTGTTTTATTAGGGTCTCTCTGGTACAAGAAATTAGGAATCTCTCAGCTGGGAACTCAAGGGAACTTGATGCTAGGAAAACTACCAACAAAAAACAACAAACGCTTGTTGTTTTAATGAAACTCACTCAGGAGTTCACTCTTTAGGACTGACAACCTGGCTCTTCAATTTCCAGCTCCAAATATTCTCCATATTTCTCTAAAATTCACCCTCCATGGCTACATCATCTCTAAGCTCTTTTCCTTTCTCTCTACTTGCTCCTCATGCACAAAAACTCAATGTGTAAAACTATTGTCTCAACCCATACGAATTTCCTTTCTTTGGATTGCCTTTATTGACTCACACTCTTCCCTAAAATGATTTTACTCAACCCCCATGTGCCCAATAACTTTTGTATGTGACCATTCACACCCACCCTCTTACATGCATTCAATGATTGGCTTTGGGAATACTCAATCAGAAATTGGAAGGTTCATATACCAATAAAAATTTTAGGAAAATGGGTTGGATAAATATACATGGGTAATTCCCCCTTGTACCCCTTTTGGTAATTATCCTAGACACTCCTCTCTCTTGTGGATTAATTCATCCCCCATCTCTTGTCCATGTCCCCTTAGCAACATCAAATTTTATTATTAAAACATATAAATACAATTCTCATATTACATCGCTTTGGTCATAGCCACACATTATATCTACATAAGCATTAATTAAACTGGGGATTATAGTGGGGTTGTTACATTCCCCCTCCCCTACAATTGTGTGTTGTCCTCGATAGACTCCATGTCGATATACATATATGCAAATTTACATCACAACACTTAGAAAATAAAATTCTACAATTTTACAACTCCAACAACAATCCCAACCAAAATATCACGTTCCTTTCAACTCACCGACCCAAGGAATGCACCATTTTTTTATCATAGTTAACCTAAGGGATATAACATTTGTTTATCATATCTAAACCAAGGAATGGACCATTCTTTTATCAGGGTCCCTAACGTAGTTTGCTAGGACTCTGAGATGTGGTTATGGAACTCTAGCTACTCAAAATGGAGTCTTGCATTCCATTTCCTTCAAAATTGTCAAAAATGTGTGGTTATTCCTCCCGCATGTTTTCTCCATGCTCCCATGTAGCATATTCAGGACTGTAACAGGTCCATTGAACCTTTAACAGCCCTATGATTTTGTTCCTAAGAACTTTGACTTTTCGGTCCAGGATGAGTACTGGTTCCACCCGAAAATCCCCTTCATGCTCCACCTGGATTACATTCCAATCAATTATGTGGTTAGGTTCAGGAACATATTTATTTAATAATGATACATGAAATACATTATGCACTCTCATGTATGCAGGAAATGATAGCATGTATGCAATTGGCCCTATCTTTTCTAATATTTCAAAAGGCCCACAATATCTTGTTGCCAACTTTGGGAAACTACCTAATCTTATCGAATTTCTCTTTGTCGTTACTTTTAAAAACACATGTTCTCCCACTTTAAAATATCTAAACACTTTGTTCTTATCTACATAACTTTTCTCCCTATCCTGGGCAACCTTTAAATTTTTCTTTATCCTTTTCATCTACTGTTCCATTTCCTTTAACAAATCTGGTCCAAAAACTGCTTTGTATGTTGGATTGTCCCAACTCACTGGTGTGTTAGAATTTATTCCATACAATGCTTCGAATGGACTCATTTTCAATGAGGCTTGATACCCATTATTGTATGTGAATTCCACTAAGTGAATATAATCTTCCCACTTTGATGCCTGATCCATCACATACATTCTAAGCATGTCCTCAATTATCCTATTAGTCCTTTCTATTTTCCCATCTGACTCTGGGTGTTATGTTGTACTAAGATTTAGATTTGTCCCAAATCCCTTGAACAAACCTTTTCAAAAATTCGAAGTAAACTTTGGATCCCTATTTGAAACTATTTCCTTAGGCACTCCATGTAGCCTAGAAACTTCTTTCATATATATTTCTACAATATTTATTGCATTGTGTGTAGTCTTTACTAGAATAAAATATGTTTATTTAGTTAGTTTATCCACCACCACCATGATGGAATCATGTTTCTTCATTGTTCTTGGCAACTTAGTAATAAAATCAATTGTAACAACTTTCCACTTCTATTCTGGAATGAGAAATGGTTGTAGAAAACCTGTTGGATGCCTATGTTTTATCTTTAATTTTTGGCATTCTAGACATTTGGCTATGTAATTAGCCACTTCCTTTTTCATTCTCGGCCAACAATATTGGCTTCTCACAACTGCAATTGTCTTCTGATAACTTGGGTGCCCAACATATGGCACATTGTGCATTTCCTTCAGAACCACATTTTTTAGATCACTGGAATTTGACACATACACCTTACCCTTGTACATAATAATTCCATATTATTTTAGCTCATATGAACTAAATATCTGCTAGAAATCACCTTGATTTAATATCTCTTTTATTTTTACATACTACTGATTTGAATGTGTTGTTGCAACGATTTTGTCTTTTAGATATGTTTTGTACATGATAATTGTTGCAAACTTCTTCTCATGTTCCCTCCTATTGAGTGCATCAACCACTTGATTTTGTTTTCCCTTTATATGCTTAATTTCAAAATCATATTCACTCAGAAATTCCAGCCATCTAGTTTTCCTAGCACTTAGTGTTGGTTGTCCAAACAAATGCTTCAGACCACAATGGTCTGTCTTTAGCTAGAATTTATTCCCCATAAGGTAATGACTCCACATTTTTAATGCATGTACAATTATTGGTAATTCTATATCATGGGTAGCATAATTTATTTCATGCTCTTTTAATTTTCTAGACTCATAGCATACCACATGATCCTTTTGATTGAGGACTCCACTGATCCCTTCATTACATGCATCAGTGCACACAACAAAACCTTCATTTGGATCTGCAATCTTTAATATTGGTTCACTTGTCAATATTTCCTTTAACTCCTGAAAACTCTCTTCACACTTGGAAGTCCATTCAAACTTCACTCCCTTGTTTTGTAAAGAAGTGATTGGACTTGCAATCTTTGAAAATCCTTTTATGAATCTTTAGTAATAACCGGCAATACCCATGAATGATTTGACCTCTGTGTCATTCTTTTTTGTTGGCCATCCTCTAATTGCCTCTATCTTCTCATTATCAACTTATATCCCTGTTGTTGAAATCATATTCCCCAAGTAGTGAATCTTCTTTTGGAAAAAGATGCACTTACTTAGCTTAGCATACAATTTATGCTCTCTTAAAACTTGCAACACCATTCTTAAATGTTTATCATGTTCCTCTTCCGACTTATATTAGATGAGTATGTCATCTAGGAACACAATCACAAACTTGTCCAAGTACTCCTGGAACACTCCATTCATCAAACACATAAAGATTGTTGGGGCATTTGATAGTCCAAATGGCACTACCATGAACTCATAATGTTTGTATATTGTCTTGAATGTTTCCTTGCTGATGTCTTCTTATTTTATCCTTACTTGATGATAACCTGATATCAAGTCAATCTTATAAAATATTATTTCACCTTTTAGCTGATTAAACAAGTCATCAATTCTTAGCAAATGATACTTGTTCTTTATGGTGACCTTATTTAGTTGTTTGAAATCAATACAAAGCCTTAGGGATCCATATTTCTTCTTCACAAAAAGAACCGGGGCTCCCCAAGGTAACACACTTGGGCATATATACCCCTTCTTTAACAACTCTTGAAGCTACATTTGCAACTCCTTCAATTCTTGGGTACCCATTCTGTAAGGTGTCTTGGACAATGGGGCAGCACCTGGCACCAAATCAATAGAGAAATCAATGTCTCTCTTTGGTGTCAATCCTGGAATTTCTCTAAAAGCATCTTCAAAATCCCTTAAGATTGGATGGTCTTCAATTCTTGTCGATTTATCTTTGGCTGCCTCTTCCATATGGGTTGCAAAAATCTAACATCCCTTTTTGAAACTCTTCTTCAACTGCATAGCTGGAATTTCTCTAACAACTACAACTCTTGGAATGCCTTGAATCTTCCCTTGCTTCCCTTCTTCATGAAGACATGTAATTGTCTTATTGTAATAGTCTAGGACAACATGGTGTTTTTCCAACCAATCCATGCCAATTAGACAATCATAGGAACCCAATGGTATGATGTTTACATCCACCTTTGTGTTGACTCCATTCATGTATATTTGACAATATTTAACCAACTCATTGATTTTCCTCTTAGATCCCATGGCTAATTGAACTAACCAATATTTCTTAGCCTTACTTATTTGCAAGTGAAATATTTCAACAATGTTAGCATTTATGTAACCATGGATAGCTCCAAAATCAATCAAAATTGCTATGGGATGGTTATCAATATTACCTTCCACTTGAATCATGGGGGGGTGATATTCAACTTTCTTGTTGTCCAAGGATGCATAAATCCTTAGAATGGCTCCACCCATGTATTTCCCTATTTAATCCACTTGAATGTTGTGAATATTTCTCATTCTTTCTCCTTTGCGAGGGTAGTCCCTATATAAGTTATTCCCCTCGCATCCCCAACATTGTATATGTTCTTGCCTTGGCCTTTTCCCAAATGAATCTGCAGTCTTTTGATCATTTTGGGCTTCTTGACCTTGTTGATTTTCTTGGGTGTTGTTATTTAAAAAGGTGGCTTAAAACATTTCTACCTTTGATCTTTTTTCCCTTTCATCTTGTCATTCCAAGTCTTTTGGAAAACTAGCCTTCCTTTGCTCTGCTCATATATATGCCTTTCTCTCCTTATGGCTTCCTCCAAAGTCTTGGGGTTATCATATTGTATATTTTCACTATAAAAGGAGGGTAACCCACTTATAAAACTTTGTATTTTGACCTTCTCATCCTTGATGAAGTCAACGTACTTCAGGGACTCAAAGAAACTTTTCTCATATTCCTCCATTGTCATGGTTCCCAACTTGATTTCAAAGAACTCCTTCATCTTTCTTTCATAGTAATACTCGGAAAAATATTTCTCTTGGAAATATCCTTTGAACTTCCTCCATGATATCCTCTTCTCATCTAGGTTCTTGGCTTGCTTGAGTTGATCCCACCACATGGCTTCCTTTCCTTGCAAGTGGTAGGTGGAAATTTTAGCTTCTACCCGGGAGGGGTAATCATGCAGCTAGAAATATTTCTTCATTTCTAATATCCAGGACTATGCCTCTACTCCTTTCATGTTCTCACCATTGAAAGTTGGTGGATTAATCTTCCTGAGCTCACCTTGAAATATGTCTACATGAGGCCTTCTTATTTTCCTCCTGACATGAGACACACTTAGGTTTTTCCCTGGCCCAGAACTTGCATGAGTTCTTTTGGTGGAATGGTTTGGATAATGATGGTGACTTCTCATGCTTCTCTATTTCCTATCATTTACATTATCATCCATTTTGCTATGGGATCTTGATGTTGACACTTTTCTAGCACTTGTTGTTTTCTTAGTTTCAGAGTCCTTGTTGACTTGCTTATGAAACAAGATCAAGATATTAAGTATCTCTTCTTGAGCCTTCATAATCCTTTCATTATCATCTATGTAGCTCTGCACTTCCCTATGCAGGCTTCTCATAGTGACAGGCTCCTACCTATGTCTTCTTCCATTTGACTATGTCTCAGCATTCCCCATGTCGCCATGCAGACCTATGAAATATTCCTCATGGATGTAATATACATGAGCATATTCCATCACTCTATTACTCATGGATGTAAGATCCTTGAGCATCCTCCATCACTCTATTCCTCATGTAAGAACCAAATTTTCTTTCCTATACCTCTAATTCTGCAAGAAATGTGCATGCAATAATTATTATTAGAAACATACATAGCATAAATAATTTCATCCATTAGAATACAAGTTATTTCTTCATCAATTTATGGAGGACACATTTCATCAAATTGATATTATTATTACTTATATTCATTTCTCTATAAAAACAACTTTCCAATGACTGTACTCATGCCTCAATCTAAGTTATAAGTGAAAAGTTACAACATTTTCATGCTGCAATTTCCACTCTTTTACTGCTGCAAAAATATATTTAATAATTTCTGAGAATTTTCATTGCCCAATTAAAAATTATAGGTGTATATATGTATTCTAATCCGGAATACCTTTTCAAAAACTATTTGTTTTCTCAAATCCGATCTTCAAGCTGGAAGTTATGGTCCAGAGAAGTTTAGGTTGTTTTACGCAATTTATCCCTACATGCTACAAGTGTCTTATTTCTCTTCCTGTACATTTTCAGGTACCCATAACCAAAATATGAATCCATCGCTGGCTTCTATGGGTCATAATATTTCCTTCGACTAATCATCTTCCCTAAACAGACTTCTGAGCATGGAGTTATGCCTTCTAGAAGTAAAACTGGAGTCAAAATTTTACCCTAACTATTTTGGCTATAACTTTCTCATACGAGCTTCATTTTGCGAACCATTTAGCTCATTGTATATCTCTCTCTAAGTTATTTTATTTTATATATAGAGATAATGCGTACCAAGGTACACTCTGTTCTCGTAGGTTTTTATTGGATAAAAACGTCATTTAGGGCCTCAAAAATGACCCGAAAATTAATGGCCTTCAAAAACAACAAAAATTCACATAAAACTCACTATTTTACTACTATAACTAAGATTTAATTTGAATCATTGATCTCAAATCATAAGAAACAACAATTGTTTATTTGACTCTATTGACCATTGATGACCGACACTTTCCTTTGGACGCGCGCAACTCATTCCCCAATCTATCGACGCGACCGTCGACCATAGACCCAACTCCCCGACAACCGATTTGCAATAAAATTCCAAGCCGACCGACTCAACCGTCCGTCGTTAGTTGTCGAAGATCCCAATTGACTAAGGAACACCTCTCAAATTTTGTTGATGCAATACCATTGACCAATTCTTGGTTGATGTGGCAACTGCTGACGTGGCATGACATGTGGGTGTTGATGTGGCATGCCACATGGATACTGATGTGGAATGCCACATGTATGATGACATAATCATCTGCTTGTCCTTCATCGATGATCGACCACTTCTCTTGGATGACCTAAACACCTCTCTGAATTGGTCGATGACCAACTATCGACATGTCGGTCATAAAAAACTTCTCTTGCTTGATTTAAAGAACTTCGTTGAATTGGCCAACACCTGACCACTGAACCATTGACCATAAAAGATTGAAAACACTTTGGTGGATTTATCCAACCCCTGACCGTCGACCATCGATGGTCAGAGATGTCTTATGGAAGACCAAACTCTTCGCCCAAATCGTTGATTCAACCATCAACCATCGGTGAACTCTGCTAGCGAGTTTCATTACTTAACAAAATTTCAACCAAAACCTTTATTGATCTATACCATTGATCTAGTCCATTTCAAAAACCCCCGAAATGAATCTTGCAGTCGATTGGATATCCCCTTCAAAATGACCGAAATGAATACAGAACGTCAATTTGATCCATTTCCAAAAATGTCAAATTTAATCACGACCATCAATTTGATCAACCTTTCAAACGACCAATACCTTATGTATTTTTAAATTTATTTAAGTGAATACCGGTCGTCGATCTCGAGATCAAACATGATCTCGACCGTTGATTCACTAAACTCTGTAAATCACTACTGGAATCCATCAAAACTCAAATTTCGACCATTATGAGTCGAATTAAGCCTTATAAATTTGCCACTTGGCTCCATGGAACCTCCTAAACTATTCGGATTCATTTAAACCCATATTTCACTCATGAAATTGGGGGTTTTTCTTTGTTCTTCTCTGTTTTTCCCCCAAATCCATCACAAAAAAAATCTGCAATAACAAATTTCACCAATTTTCTCTGGTTCGAGTCCATCCAAGCCTAGTGTTTGAACCAGAATCTCTAATACCATAATGTAATGTCCCCTAGCCAATTAGAGGGACATTACGGTGTGGAATACTCATAAAAATAAAATTTATGCTAACTATATTAATTCATTTATAGTTAACTAATTTCATGTAGCTTTTGATTACGAATTAAAATAGATTTAGCTACTGCCTACAACCATGAAATAGAATCATCTACAACATGCCAATAATCAACATGAAATGCAGCTAAAAAAATCATTACAACAACATATAGATCATTCTCATTTACACATAGTTCATGCACAACAATAACACATGTAAATAACTCAACAAGAATATAAAACACTTATCTTTAAACAAGAGTTGTGCAACTAGCTGCTTAGGACGGACGTTCCACCCAACCATAGACTGAATATTCCAAATCTCAATATCCAGTCACCCCTAAGATGAGGCTAGTAATCCACTAAATAGGGTTATCTCTCACAGTCCACTCACAACTCATAAAACTCACAACCCACTGATATCTTCCTACAAATATCTCGATTTTTCACCATCTATCTTCCTCTTGACCTTCCCAACCCAAGGAATGTACCATTAATTTATCAGGGTTAACCCAAGGGATATACCATCTGTTTATCAAATAGAACCCAAGGAATGAACCATTCTTTTATTAGGGTCTCTTTGGCACGTGTGTTAGCACTGAAAGTCACACTTTGACAGCTAAAGTGTAAGCTCAACACCCATCAGAATGTAAAAGATAACTTTGGTTTTGAATAGGTGGATCAGTAAGATGTATAAAGAAAGAGAGAGGGTAGAAAAATGCAGATCAGTAGGCTACACCAATGGGCAATGGAGTCACAAACATCCCATTCATCTAAGGCACAAAATATGCTTAACAGAAAACAAGATTATATGATGATAGGTGGAAGAATGAAGAAGGAAAACATAAGATAGAATTTTCACTAAACAAAGATCCTCTCAATTTAATGAATCAATCGATACTTGAATATAAACAATGATTGATGGGCCAAATACAGCAGATCCTCTACTGCTTAGGGATCCATAAATCATTGACAGCCTTTGATCCTCAAATCTACAATATATTCAAATAAGAAGAAATATAAAAGAAGATTTAAAATCTTAAATCACAGCTCTCATGAGTCTCCAATAGCAGTAATGCTTACAATCAAAAAATGCCCACAGGCTTACAAATGAACACACATAGGAAAATTGCCTACTCCTACTCTCTCTAGCCTCTCTTGGCTCATCCCTCTACTTTCTCCAAGAGATATCTCCCTCTTTAAATAGAAAATAGAATCCAAATAACCTAAGGAGTTTGAATCCCATCTCCTCCATTGGATTCTAAGCCTTGGATATAGGTGGCAACAGTCAAAGAGACAAAAATCCAACAAATTGCTGATTTTCAGGAATTTGTTGGAAGTCATTAATAAATTGTTTCCACCTCATGCATGAGGCCTTTGTTGGAGATAAATATTAGGTTCAGGTGTCCCTTCACATCTAACTTATCATTGATAATTCATTCGAACCCTCCTTGACATGTGGCAACCTCCCAACAAGGCGAATATGAAAACCATGACCGCTACAGGAAATTAGTACGCAGCGCCACTGTGCAGAGTACGCAGTGCCTACTTATATATCCAATATATCTCAAACCAAAACACATTTTGAAAAACTAAGAGAGGTTTTTGTTATTTGGAATGTTATGAAAAAAAACCTCCTCTAGTTTTCAAAAATACATCCTCAAATACTCATAACCCAAGTTTTAAATTAGTGACTCAAAACTGGCAGAATAACTCTACACAATTTAGCCTATGCCAGAATATTACGCAGCGCCTATAGGTAGCACCCGACTGTGTTTCTACATGAAATTCGGTAGCATAAATCCATG
>ML808980.1:0-19223 GCA_009831015.1 Picea engelmannii | reverse complement strand
CACTGTCCGAGCGTTTCATTTTATATGAATGCATACAGGCCGAATGGAAGATGGCGGCCACTGTCCGTGAGTTTCATTTTAAATACACTAATTAATCAGTGGTTATTGCTTCTTGTAAATATCAGTTCAAGGCGTTTCAGTGCGGGATGGCGGCTACTGTATCAATGATGGCAGCCCGAATGGAGGATGGCGGCCACTCTCTGCGCGTTTCACTTTAAATACACTAATTAATCACTGGTTGTTGCTTCTTGTAAATATCACTCTCTGCGCGTTTCACTTTAAATACACTAATTAATCACTGGTTGTTGCTTCTTGTAAATATCAGGTATCAATTAGGTTTTTTTTATAATTAAATTGAAGATTTTTACTGAATGAGGAATTTTCTAACAGTAAATACCTTTCGGCGTTTTCCAGCCTCGAGTTACTCGAGGCTGTGCTAGTTTTATATATAGAGATAATGCATACCAAGGTACACTCTGTTCTCGTAGGTTTTTATTGGATAAAAACGTCATTTAGGGCCTCAAAAATGACCCGAAAATTAATGGCCTTCAAAAACAACAAAAATTCACATAAAACTCACTATTTTACTACTATAACTAAGCTTTAATTTGAATCATTGATCTCAAATCATAAGAAACAACAATTGTTTATTTGACTCTATTGACCATTGATGACCGACACTTTCCTTTGGACGCGCGCAACTCATTCCCCAATCTATCGACGCAACCGTCGACCATAGACCCAACTCCCCGACAACCGATTTGCAATAAAATTCCAAGCCGACCGACTCAACCGTCCATCGTTAGTTTTCGAAGATCCCAACTGACTAAGGAACACCTCTCAAATTTTGTTGATGCAATACCATTGACCAATTCTTGGTTGATGTGGCAACTGCTGACGTGGCATGACATGTGGGTGTTGATGTGGCATGCCACATGGATACTGATGTGGCATGCCACATGTATGATGACATAATCATCTTCTTTTCCTTCATCGATGATCGACCACTTCTCTTGGATGACCTAAACACCTCTCTGAATTGGTCGATGACCAACTATCGACATGTCGGTCATAAACAACTTCTCTTTCTTGATTTAAAGCACTTTGCTGAATCGGCCAACACCCGACCACTGAACCATTGACCATAAAATATTGAAAACACTTTGGTGGATTTATCCAACCCCCGACCGTCGACCATCGATGGTCAGAGATGTCTTATGGAAGACCAAACTCTTCGCCCAACTCGTTGATTCAACCATCAACCATCGGTGAACTCTGCTAGCGAGTTTCATTACTTAACAAAATTTCAACCAAAACCTTGATTGATCTATACCATTGATCTAGTCCATTTCAAAAACCCCCGAAATGAATCTTGCAGTCGATTGGATATCCCCTTCAAAATGATCGAAATGAATACAGAACGTCAATTTGATCCATTTCCAAAAATGTCAAATTTAATCACGACCATCAATTTGATCAACCTTTCAAACGACCAATACCTTATGTATTTTTAAATTTATTTAAGTGAATATCGGTCGTCGATCTCGAGATCAAACATGATCTCGACCGTTGATTCACTAAACTCTGTAAATCACTACTGGAATCCATCAAAACTCAAATTTCGACCATTATGAGTCGAATTAATCCTTATAAATTTGCCACTTGGCTCCATGGAACCTCCTAAACTGTTCAGAGTCATTTAAACCCATATTTCACTCATGAAATTGGGGGTTTTTCTTTGTTCTTCTCTGTTTTTCCCCCAAATCCATCACAAAAAAAATCTGCAATAACAAATTTCACCAATTTTCTCTGGTTTGAGTCCATCCAAGCCTAGTGTTTGAACCAGAAGATCTAATACCATAATGTAATGTCCCCTAGCCAATTAGAGGGACATTACGGTGTGGAATACTCATAAAAATAAAATTTCTGCTAACTATATTAATTCATTTATAGTTAACTAATTTCATGTAGCTTTTGATTACGAATTAAAATAGATTTAGCTACTGCCTACAACCATGAAATAGAATCATCTACAACATGCCAATAATCAACATGAAATGCAGCTAAAAAAATCATTACAACAACATATAGATCATTCTCATTTACACATAGTTCATGCACAACAATAACACATGTAAATAACTCAACAAGAATATAAAACACTTATCTTTAAACAAGAGTTGTGCAACTAGCTGCTTAGGACGGACGTTCCACCCAACCATAGACTGAATATTCCAAATCTCAATATCCAGTCACCCCTGAGATGAGGCTAGTAATCCACTAAATAGGGTTATCTCTCACAGTCCACTCACAACTCATAAAACTCACAACCCACTGATATCTTCCTACAAATATCTCGATTTTTCACCATCTCTCTTCCTCTTGACCTTCCCAACCCAAGGAATGTACCATTAATTTATCAGGGTTAACCCAAGGGATATACCATCTGTTTATCACATAGAACCCAAGGAATGAACCATTCTTTTATCAGGGTCTCTTTGGCACGTGTGTTAGCACTGAAAGTCACACTTTGACTGCTAAAGTGTAAGCTCAACACCCATCAGAATGTAAAATATAACTTTGGTTTTGAATAGGTGGATCAGTAAGATGTATAAAGAAAGAGAGAGGGTAGAAAAATGCACATCAGTAGGCTACACCAATGGGCAATGGAGTCACAAACATCCCATTCATCTAAGGCACAAAATATGCTTAACAGAAAACAAGATTATATGATGATAGGTGGAAGAATGAAGAAGGAAAACATAAGATATAATTTTCACTAAACAAATATCCTCTCAATTTAATGAATCAATCGATACTTGAATATAAACAATGATTGATGGGCCAAATACAACAGATCCTCTACTGCTTAGGGATCCATAAATCATTGACAGCCTTTGATCCTCAAATCTACAATATATTCAAATAAGAAGAAATATAAAAGAAGAGTTAAAATCTTAAATCACATCTCTCATGAGTCTCCAATAGCAGTAATGCTTACAATCAAAAAATGCCCACAGGCTTACAAATGAACACACACAGGAAAACTGCCTACTCCTACTCTCTCTAGCCTCTCTTGGCTCATCCCTCTACTTTATCCAAGAGATATCTCCCTCTTTAAATAGAAAATAGAATCTAAATAACCTAAGGAGGTCGAATCCCATCTCCTCCATTGGATTCTAAGCCTTGGATATAGGTGGCAACAGTCAAAGAGACAAAAATCCAACAAATTGCTGATTTTTAGGAATTTGTTGGAAGTCATTAATAAATTGTTTCCACCTCATGCATGAGGCCTTTGTTGGAGATAAATATTAGATTCAGGTGTCCCTTCACATCTAACTTATCATTTATAATTCATTCGAATCCTCCTTGACATGTGGCAACCTCCCAACAAGGCGAATATGAAAACCATGACCGCTACAGGAAATTAGTACGCAGCGCCACTGTGCAGAGTACGCAGTGCCTACTTATATATCCAATATCTCTCAAACCAAAACACATTTTGAAAAACTAAGAGAGGTTTTTTTTATTTGGAATGTTATGAACAAAAACCTCCTCTAGTTTTCAAAAATACATCCTCAACTACTCATAACCCAAGTTTTAAATTAGTGACTCAAAACTGGCAGAATAACTCTACACAATTTAGCCTATGCCAGAATATTACGCAGCGCCTATAGGTAGCACCCGACTGTGTTTCTACATGAAATTCGGTAGCATAAATCCATGGGTGCTTTGATTCTTGAACTTGGATATTGGGAATAACTCAATATAATTTCAATTTTCCTCAAAACAAATAAAAATTCCATAACAATTGTATTCATTTGCTAAAATGAATAATGAAATGCAGATTCTGTTCTCTGAGAAATATTAGGTAGCGCCACTTATGAAATGTTGAGGCATAAACCAATCTTGTGCTAACAACGTGCAACTAGGAATCTCTCAACTGGGAACTCAAGGGAACTTGCTGCTAGGAAAACTATCAACAAAACACAACAAACACTTGTTGTTTTAGTGCAACTCACTCATGAGTTCACTCTTCATGCATGAAAAATCGACTCTTCAATTTCTAGAACCAAATACGCTCTAATACACTCCAATTTTCTCTAAAATTCACCCTCCATGGTGCACCAACTCCAAGCTCTCTTCCTTGCTCTCTACTTGCTTCTCATGCACAAAAACTCAATGTGTAACATTGTTGTCCCAACCCATACAAATTTCCTCTCTTTGGCTTGCCTTTCTTGACTCGCACTCTTCCCCAAGATGATTGTACTCAACCCCCATGTTCCCAATAACTTTGGTATGTGACCACTCACACCCAGCCTCTTACATGAATTCAATGATTGGCTTGGGAAACACTCAATCAGAAATTGCAAGGTTCGCATACCAATAGAAAATTCAAGAAAATGGGTTGGATTAATATACATGGGTAATTTCCCCTTGGACCCCTCTTGACCATTATCCTAGACACTCCCCTCTCTTGTGGATTAATTCATTCCCTATCTCTTTTCCATGTCCCCTTAGCAACTGGCATCACATTTTATTATTAAAACATAGAAATACAATTCGCATATTACATCGCTTTGGTCATAGCCACACATTTTATCTACATAAGCACTAATTAAACTAGGGATTATAGTGGGGATGTTACATGTGTGACATAATTTTTGGTAATTCAACCTATGAAAAAGAGATGATGGCCATCCTTCATGAAGTCGATACTTAGCACCCATATCTCATTTAGGGGCACTTTCAGATCAAGATAGATCATCATAATTTGAAGTATTTTCTAGAATGAATGTTCTCATCCCCAAAGCAACACACGTAGTTTACTAAGATTCTAGGGAATGATTATGATATCATTTATAATAAAGGCAAAGAGAATGTGGTGGTTGATGTTTTTTCCCATAAATACGAGGAGGAAATATCTCTCTTTGCTTTAACCTTACTAGTACTCAATTGGCTCATTAAAGCTTGACAAGAATGGTTGGAAAATGACACTCTAGTTCAACTCATCCAAAGGCTTCAAGAGGACCCCAATCCACCTAAAGGATATACATGGAAGTAAGATACCTTTCTATATAAATGGTTCTTTTTTCGTGTGCCAAGTTCATATTTAAAACAAAGGGTGTTAGAGGAGTTATATTCCTCCCATGGAGTGAGACACTCTGACTTTTAGAAAAATTATGAACGAGCTAAGAGCTCTTTTTTTTGGGAAGACATGAAAAAGGTCATCCATGCTTTTGTAGTTGAATGAAATGATTTTCAAAGGAATAAGGGTGGTGTAAATAATACTCCCAAGCAACCATGACTAATCCCAGACTAACATTGCAATGGATTTTACAGTGAGCCTCTTGAAATCTAGCAACAAATTGGTCATCATGGTGGTAATTGGATTCCTATACAAACATGCTCACTTTTGTGTGCTACCACACCCATTTACACCATCCAAAATTTCCTAAGTTTTCATGGATGATATTTTTTATGTTACATGTCATGGCTACTTCCATTGTGTTAGATCATCATTCCACATTCCTTGGTAAATTCTAGTCGATGTTGTTTAAAGTACATGGCACATATTTGAAAATGAGCACAAATTATCATTTCCAAATTCATGGTCAAGAGGAAGTAGTCAACAAGTGATTGGAAAACTATTTGAGATTATTTTCTTTATACCAACAACACTAAAGGGCGTAGTGGCTACCCTTTGCAAAATGGTGGTATAATACCACTTATCATGGTGCTACCAAAATCTTACCATATGAATTAGTCTATGGTCATTGAACCCCCCTTATTGGCTTCATATTTACTAGGTACATCTAAGGTTCAAGAAGTAGATCACATACTTCATGGGATAGAGGCCACTCTCCATAAACTCAAGAATAATCTAGTCCTGACTCAAAACCTAATGATGCAACATGTTGACCAACATCACTCTGAGGATTTTTTTGCAAAAGGGGACTAGGTGTTTCTTCATATTCAACCCTATAAGAAAACCTCTTTTAAATACAAAGCCACCAGAAGCTAGCACCAAAATTATGTGGACCCTATCAGATTATCCATTGCATTGGACAAGTTGACTCTTCCATTGCACTCCAAGATTCATCTATTATTTTGTGTGTCCTATTTTAATAAGGTTGTTGGGTCGAATTGTTGAGTTCATACTAGCCTTCTATAACTTGATGAATAAGGATCCATTTGGTGATAATCAAAAGTAGTACTAGCCACCAAAAAAAATGTTGACTATGCCAACACATTGTCTAGGAATTATAGATATGGTGGAAAGATATGCCACTTTAGAACCAACAACAATTTTACAATAGTTTCCATGCATCCAACCTTKAGGACAATGCCACTTTTAAAGGGGGAGGGCATGTTAGGATTCTACCCTCAACTACCTACTTTGGGGCATGTTAGGATTCTACCCTCAACTACCTACTTTGGGGCATGTTACCACCTAAACTAGAACCTTTTCAAAAGTTCCCAACATAGGTGCTAACTAGGGAAAAAATAAGGGAAGTGCAACATTGTCACCTTATTACACTTTCCCCTACACTTTAGGCCAACTCCAAGAGGCCATGAGGGGTATCCCAAATAATGAAAAATAAACCTCTTTAAGTGAAATAAAACCATGAAATCATATGATTTACTTTAATGAATCCAAAAATATATATATATATATATACAATGCATCAAGATTCCAATCAATGATTACAATGCTCATAAGATATTCAACTAGAAACAATTGCATGAACCACAATTATATCCACTTCAAAGAAAGGTTAGGATCTAGTGGATGTGTGTTCTAAATATAATGTGTAAGATAAACAACATTAATAACTTCATATTGAAATTTAAGTATATCACTCAATTAAAAAAACTCACATGATATTAGAACCACTTAGATAAACAACATTAACAACTTCATATTAGCATGTAAGTTTATCACTCAATGAACAAAACTCACAAGAGGTTAGAACCACTTTAAGCTATTTCAAGGCACAAAGAGTGAAGACAATTAAAATTAATCAAAGGTGAAATGTGTGCATGTGCTTACCACTTGATTATATTCTAAGATATGACAAGCTAATGGATTTTGTTTCACTTCTAAATCTGATTTATGAAATAAAATGCATAAATTTCTTATTTAGGTCATGAAACTACCATCCAAGAGACAAATTAAGCACAAAGAACAAGATATATTGGATGCTTCCACTTGGTAAATAAATATTATATACAAAAATATCCAAACAAGTGTTAGAGAAAATTTCTAAAGATATATAAACATTAACTAAGCAATAAATTGTAAAATGGATGGTGAATCCCCCGAGGGTTTCACAATTTATCACTTGGAATTCACCAAATTAAACCTCTAAGTAAATGATAAGAAATTATTAACACGTTGGAGATTAAAATCACCTCTAAATATATAATATAATCTTTGTAAATAATATATAAATTCAATAGAGGATAGGAATGAGAAATAAAACACCTTGAAACACCAAACCCTAGCCTTAGAGTTTCACCAAATTTGATTTTTAATGCTGCAATTTAATTTCCAGATTTGATAATCACCTTAAATCATCCCACAAAATGTTAGATAACACCTTAAATCTCATTATAATAGAGCCATTTTTTCTCCTTAGAGTTAAATATAAACAATTAAGAATAAATCGTAGGAACAATATGTCTAGGAAATAAAATAATCCATTAACTTTACACTAGACAATGAATGAAATCTAAATAAATAATTTTCTTTGATTTTCACCATCATATTTCCATACAAACAACAAAAAATAAAAAGTTCTCATTTTTAGGGATTTTTGGTTGGTTGTTGGATATATGACTAATGCCTTTTTTAACCCAATTAGGGATTATGGGGTAAAAAAGTATTCCCCTCTAATAATTTGTCACTTATGTCTTAAGGACTAGGGTAAGAGATTAGAACCCTAAGGGTATAATAATCTCCAACCTAATCAAGATAAGCTAATATGACCAAGGCTCTACAAGTAGGGATTCCTCAAAGGAAAAAACCTTCACCAACAAGATCAATTATAACTTGAACAAAATACTTAAAACCCTTGCCAAGGAACCAAGGGAAAAACAAGACAAGAGATTGAGCACTTACCCAAGTTAACAAGAGAAGAAGGAAAAAACCCTAAATTGTCTCCTCTTCAAGTAGTTAATTAACTCCTCAAATAGATTGATCTTGAAAGCTAGTAGAAGTCTTGAATCACCATAATGAATCTTTAATGCACCAAGAATATAGCCAAGAAAGAGAAAGCTCCAATAATCGACACCAAAACCTCATAAGGAATATTTTTTATTAATTGTAGTCACAAATGATATCCAAAAATTCACAACAATTTGGAATGAGAGGAGAGCCTCTATTTATTGAGGAGGCTTCTACATCCTTCTCATATTTTATTAATTCTTTCTCCCTAAATTTTTCCTAGGAGAATTACAAAGAAGACTTGTCATCCACACAAAGAAGGAGACTAAGTCAAAATATAATCAAATAATTCCACAAGTACATAAAAACCTCATGAGAGAGGGGAATCCCACAAAGGATGGGGGGTATTTTCTCTTCTATCCCAATGTTTATTGATCTATTTTCATGTCTCCACCTTCGTATTTTATATTGAATTCATGCGGATGCAGAAGGAGCTCCCTTTTCCTCCCCAATTCATTATCCTCCACATTCCACATACATTCCACATGTTTGCATCACTTTATGAAACAATCATAACCTTCCTCAACACTTGGTAAATTTCTTGATTTCCTATGTGTGGTGTGTGGAGAAACCTTGCATCAAGTTCACATCTCGCATCCCGCATTGAGTCTATTCTCTGCACTCTGCATAAGGAACCCACACGTTTATAGTATTCCACATTGGTCCGATACTTAGTTTATTTTGAGTTGTGTCCCATGCAGAGAACTCATCACAAACTCATTTCTCTGCAAACCATTCATTTACAACAACATTTTTTTTCACATAAGATCTCTCTTCATAGCTCCCGCTTCCACAAGACTTGTTTCTCTGCATTATTTCTACATTGAATGTCCCATACTTAGCACTTTTCCCACTATACAACCTTTTGAGGCTTCCATTCTTGAGGTGATTTATGGTGCATTTATGATGTCCTGATCCAAAAGATAAATACGGTTGTTAGAAGTAAATGAGGCTTAACTTTCACATTTTCCCATAAATCATCTTCTTACGAATGACAATGACTATTAATAATTCATATGCATTCTAGAGGAAAGTGTACATATTGAAGGGATGTTTCATTAAGGACTATTAATGATCTTAGCCTCTTATCAGTTAAAGGTTCGTGATTTATATCAATAATATTCACATATATCAAAGAATAAAGAGCCTTTCTATGGATATGTTTTCAATTCCTTAGCCCACCAAGATAAAGACTTTCACTGGTCTACGACTTATCAATGGTATCCTAGTATCACCCTTGAGAAAAAATTCACCAAAAAAATTTGGAAAATTGGTTTAGCTAAGGAGGGTTGCATGCCAGAGGTATTTGACTTCAGAGAGCTCCTCTCTTGGTGCCAAGCAGGTTCGACACTAAGAACATGATTATTTGAGTTGTGGTAGATGAAAGGACTCCCATTTTGTTAACTCCTACCGTATTTAGAAAAATGTTGTGACTACCAACTCTAGACAAAGTCCCCAAGCTTCCAGATGCAGATTCTTTTCTTGACTCATAATGTTGTGGAGTAAACTTTCTAAATTAATTCCTGACACCATCCTCTTTCATTCCATCCGACATAATACATATTGAAATATGCATGTTGTATGGGCCCTACAGGGATTTTGTTGGCTCTGATCCGGGATCTTTTCGTCTGGTGACTTATTAAAGAATTATATTAAATGAGCATAAACTAAAGTGCACCATAAAGAAGGAAAAGTTGAAAAGGAAAGAGACATAAGCATGAAATATGAACGCAAAAACTTGATAACAGAGTTCGTCCCTAGTGGACTACGTCTCTGGGTCCTGCTCTCAAATGGGTAGGCCTTTTTATTAAATCCACAAAAGAACTAGGCAAAATACATAACTATACCTCATTATAGAGTTAAGCTATAGAAACTTTGCTTAGATCAGAAAACAAAGATCATCACTATGTTCATGGCGTCGAATTACCTAAAAATAATTGTCTCCATGCCTCGATCTTGTTGATGTTTGGACAACATCGGGAAGACATTCTCTAAAGATAATAATTAATAATACAATTATTATTGATTATTAAATATAGTATATAATAAGTAAATGATAATAATAAGTAGTTATTGATTATTCAAGGGACGCATCCTTTCATGGATGGTCACCTTATGTTCCCTATATATTGAACACTCATTATGGTAATAATACATTGAATATCTCTCATATCTCATATGAATAAAAAGCAACGTGGTATCAGAGAAGGACTGGGCTTGACTCCGTCATGGGAGGGCCCAGGTAAATGCAAGGGAAATGGAAGGGATTTATTATGTGTCTATTGTTGATGATGATGATGCATTGTTGATTCAATATTGGCCCGTCCCATGTGGTCATCGTAACTGAATTGGTTGGGTCTTGAGTGATAATGATCTTTCATGTTTAGTTTTGGTTTATATCTTATTAAAAGTGAGCGACTGATGAGGAACTTTGATCAGGTCTAGCAATAAATATATGAATGAAAACATATACACCGGGGTTATCAACCCACATGCATACACGTGAAAAACTTGTTTGTCGCTGCTAGATGATCTCGAGGTGAAAACCCACAAAGATTCCGAGGTTGTCGAGGCCCAACGTTGTAGGTGACATGTTCTCACACCTTGGACTGGTATTGGGACTATGTTGCAGGTAGTACATACTATATATCACTGGGAGAAATCGACGTTGAATCATGTGGACTCTTCTTCTACTACCAATAGAATGTTGGCGAGAGGTGGAAGGTGGCAGTGTTCTCCCCTGGGAGCTCCTCTTTTCCTGCTCAACAAGGCATTCAACCAGCTTCATGTACGCTAGGATAATGGGCGACGAGGAGGTATAGTCCACCCATGCCCAATCAAATGGAGTGAATTCCATCAATGTCGAGAGCAGGGACACGGGGAACAGATCAACATTTCAACGTTTGACAGTGGGAGGGTCAAACGGAGCTGGAGCGAACCTTTGCAAGTGACCGTTGGAGATGGTGGGAGTTAGCTTCGTCATGGGTTTGGAACTACTCTATGTGAGCTACTGTACCCACTCTCAAAAGCATGATTGATGAATGTGGGAAATATTCTGAGTGTTTGGATCATTTTGTGAAATTCATTACCTTTGAAATTCCATCGTTAGTGTTTTCCAGCAGAGCTTAGTACAGAGTGGACGCTCCACTACAGAATTTGTTGGGGGATAATTATCGTAAAATCATGGACGCACGTCGAGCACAAGATCTGGATGCATCTTGGGGGTCAGATATAAGGATGAGAAATTCCTCCAGAAAACCGATCGGCCCACCTAGAAATATAGACCAGAACTATATTGTTTGCTTGAATTAGTTTGGTGGTAGACCAGAACTATATTGTTTGGATTTGGTGGCAATAATGCTTTGCTCGTTATTATGATCGAAGAGGTATCAAATAGGTAGCACAAGTGGTGGCCATAGAGGGTGATAATGGAATCGACTATTATAACTATTTTTGTTGTGTTGAGCCTTATTCTTTTTACATTCCGAGCAACTGAGAAATGACATGATTCCAGTTTACCCACATTCATCATTTTTAGGTATAATGGTGGTTATCCTTGTATTTATTCTCATTTAGAGTGGATATCCTTAAAAGACACAGGGAACAAAAGCATGGTTGGTGTGGCAGTGGTCGTTTTGGACCAAGGTTCTCCTAGAAAGAGGGAGCCAGTTGGCTCATGCTGAGAGGAATACATGGAGGGCGGGACCTTCCAACATGATGTCAAGGAGAGGCATTGCCAGACATGATGCTAAGATTCCAAGAGCATTATACCTTCATAATGGGATCATACCAGATAGCAGAGACAGTTCCAATGATCATGGATACAACCATTCACAGAAAAAAATTCCTCATAAGACTTTGAGGAACATGATTCCCAAGGAGGCCTTCACTGGAGTGAATCCTGAGGTTGGACACTTCAGTATATTTGGGTGTTCAAATATACATTCATCTACCCAAGGAGAAAAGGACCAAGCTAGACCCTTCACTAAGAAAGGGTACATTTGTGGGGTACAATGAGTCTTCGAAGGCATAACGGATCTACATCCCTGGTCAGAGATATATTGAGGTGAGCATAGATGTTACCTTTGAGGAGGAGGTAGCCTTCACGAGATCTATAAGATCTCACATGGATATTGATAGTGAGAAACAAGAAGAGATTGTTCCTTCTCCCCCTCCAGTTGATGTTCCTAGAAATAGTGTAGTAGGTCAGAAGAGACCTACATGGACTCGTCAGACTCTGCAGGAGGCAGAAATACATGTAGCTCCTCGTGGTACCTTCCGAGAGAGAAAGAGACCTCAAAGATATATGTGTTATGTTGTAGCTATGAACCACATCATTGATTTTGAGCCTTCATGTTATGAGGAGTCATCTAGTATGGAGAGATGCAATGATGGAGGAGTATCAATCCATCATGAAGAATGATGTGTGGTATATTGTTTTGAGACCTGAAAGGAAGTCTATAGTGAATTTCAAATGGATCTATAAGATCAAACACACAACTGACAAAAGCATCGAGAAGCACAAAGAAATTTTTGTTTCTAGAGGATTCTCTCAGGTGGAGGGAATAGATTATGAGGAGACATTTTCTCATGTTGCTCGATACACTTCTATTCAAATGATTATTGCCCTCGTAGCATCCATGGGTTGGAAACTACATCATATGGATGTGAAGACAACCTTTCTCAATGGAGATATTGGGGAATAAATATACATCAAGCAACCAGATGATTTCGTCATACATGAGAAGGTGTCTTATGTGTGTAGGTTGAAGAAGGCCCTGTATGGACTCAAGAAGGCACCTCGAGCTTGGTATGCAAGGATTGATGGACACCTGATGAGTTTGGGCTTTAGCAATAGTGTTGTTGATCCCAACCTAAACTACAAAACTGTTAATGGTGAGACCCTGATTTTGGTCCTCTACGTTAATGATTTATTCCTCACAGGTACATAGAGCTTTATTTTTGAATGCAAGTATGTGTTGGCCTCTGAGTTCGAGATGAAGGACCTTGGTATGATTCACTACTTCTTGGGACTAGCAATGTGGCAGAGAACTGATGATATCTTCCCGAGTCAGGGGAAGTATACAGTTGAGATATTGAAGAAGTTTGAGATACTGAACTTCAAGCCCGTGGCTATACCAATGATGACAAATCTAAAGAAACTAAGTGTGTCTTCTTCCAATTTTGAAAAAATTGATCTTACTCTGTACAGACAACTGATTGTATAATTGATGTATTTGGTTAACACCAGACCAAATATTTTCTATGCAATGAGTGCACTTAGCCAGTTTATAAGTTAGCTAAGATAGACACACTAGATTGTTGTGAAACATGTGTTGAGATACTTGCGAGGCATAGTTCGACATGGTTTGAGATATAATTCCAGTATTGATATGATATGGTAGGAATATATTGACTCTGATTGGGAAAGGAGTGCAGTGGACAGAAAGAGCACCTTCAGGTGTTTCTTCACTTTGGGATCTTTCATGGTTTCTTGGTGTAGCAGGAAATGAACTTATGTGGCATTGAGCACAACATAAGCATAATACATTGCATTAAGTATGATAGTCTGTGAAGCAGTGTGGCTTCACAAGCTCCTTGTAGATCTATCCGAACATGTGCTGGATTCCACCATTATTCATTGTGGTAACCAAAGTTGTGTGAAGATCTCTGATAATCCATTGTTTCATGAGAAATCGAACCACATTGAGATCAAGTACCATTTCATCCGAGACATGGTGCARAGGAAGGAAGTATTGGTGAAGTACCTTCCTACAGATGAGYAGGTTGTTGATGTTCTTACCAAACCAGGATGAAKTTTAAGTACTTYYGTGACARACTTGGCATGGCAGAGAATMTCTCCCTTGCTGAGAGGGAGTGTTTATGTTTGCAGCTTCTTGAGACATTCTCCAAATCGTACTCATATGTGACTGAKTTGATTTGATCTRTGATGACACTTATCCGAGAAGGGATAAGTGAGGCACCTATCCGAGAAGGGATAAGTGTGGTTGGGCTTATAACCCAACGTCCCATGTGGAGAGCACATGAGGACATGTCAAGGGAGTTGACCCTTGACGTCATACACTATGGGAGTTGACCCTAGTGTTTCTAGAGGGTGTAGCCTCTAGAAGTCCACATGGAATTCCATGTGTGACAAACTTTCTCCAGATTGTACTCCTCTGTGAATTGAGTTGAGTTGATCTRTGAGGACACTTATTCGAGAAASAATAAGTGCATTTGGGCTTATATCCCATCGTCCCATGTTCATAGAACATGAGGACATGTCAAGGGAGTTTACCCTTGATGTCTCACACTATRGGGAGTTGACCCTAACTRTTCCTAGAGGGAGTAGCCTCTAGAAKTCCACCTGGGAGTGCCATGTGTGACAAATCTTTTACTACTATGGTGGTTTTGTACCAYTGGCGGAGACTACATGTCTCTTGACAGTAGTTGTGTACTACTATGTAAAGATACCTCCTTAGCTAAGAGGGAGTGTTGATGTTTCATCATCGGGCATAACTTCTCCTACATTGGGCTACAGACCAAGGGAGATAGGATACATTTATCACAAAGGTGCACTTGTGATAAATGGGCCCAAACGTAGTTCTTCCTTGATCATGACAAGGAATAATATGGACTCGAGGTGCTTGAAGTGCTTTCCACGTGTCAGTTAGCATCAAGTTGACATTCACTCATAGGTGTGTGCCTGTGGTGAAAGATCCCAATGTGGTATTTGTCCTAGTCATGGTGATTTGAAAAGGAATTATAAAGACTCAAGATGTTATATGTATTACATGCAGACCCAAAGTGAGCCTAATAATAGAGAGAGTTAATTGGCTCAGAGGGAGAATCACAGAAGGAGTTTCACCTCGGTTCAGGTGGCAGAGAGATGTCTCCCAAGACTGACAGACAAGTGTCATGAGTCTAGGATGAAGTTTGTATACTTCAAAGACAAGAGTGGCATGTTGCAGAATGTCTCCCTCATTGAGAGGAAGTGTTGATGTTTGGACAACATTGGGAAAACATTCTCTAAAAATAATAATTAATAATGTGATTATTATTGATTATTAAATATAGTATATAATAAGTAAATGATAATAATAAGTAGTTATCGATTATTCAAGGGATGCATCCTTTCATGGATGGTCACCTTATGTTCCCTATATATGGAACACTCATTATTTTAATAATACATCGAATATCTCTCATATATCATATGAATAAAAACCAACAGATCTAAGTGCGGAACTTTCAGACCCAAGAAAAATCTTGCCTCGATTTCCATACCTACACCTGCAATTAATGACTGGAAAAATTTCTCGAAATGCATGACTTGTCTCGAAATTCATGCCTCTTCCGTACGGTCGCACCCTTGGTTCTCCTCCCTCTGTACACTGGAAGAAGTCCCTTTTTATAATAAAATATGGGCGGTTATGAATTAATGGGGCGCTTGGCGCATTGGTAGGTGGATGTTATGTTAAGACTTTATTTAGGTGGAGGTCCCAGGATAGAACCCACAGGCCTCCCATTTTAGTATATAGTTAAAACAGTTTTGGCAGTTGGCCTTTTAATTGGTGGAAATGCTACCAAAATGGTGGAGGTTTAGGTGGACTGCTAATTTTGGTGGGTAGTGGAATATGCCACCAAATCTGGTGGAACCACTGTCATATTTGGAGGACTGCCATTTAATATATTTTTTTTTTAATAATTTGGTTGTTGGGTGTTAGTGGCAATTTTCCCATTGCCACGTGGCAGCCCATGACTGGGCCATGTGGCAGCCAAACATTGGCCCACATCACCTCATTGTAGAGTCAGCCTGCCACATCACATGCCTTCCAAATGCAGTACAGATGCCACATCATCCTTCCACATAGTGTATGGATGCCACATGTCATGTATGGACTAACATGTGGCATGTTTTCATTGGTCCACATGGCAGCCCGAAAAGTCCAAAAACGAGTGACACGTGGTAGCCTCTGGTGCTACCACTTCATCATGATAATGTCATCATGACACATGTATGCCTTTGTGCTTTCCACATATGTTGTAAGGATGATGATGTCATATGTACTGATGATGACATCAGCAGTGCGGATCCTAACTCATTTCTGCTGACTGGGCTAGGTTGACCAAAACTTTGACCATGAATATCTTTCAATCCGTAACTCCTTTTGACAAGTCGTTGAGGCAGTTAGAAATCTTGCAACGTGTCTTCACAATAATGCCATTTTCACTGAGTTTTGGAAACTTTGAATTTTTTCCCTTTCTCTGTCTGTTGGAGCCATTCTAAGCGTCCTAAGTTGCCTCTGCGAGTTCTGAGTTGTTCTTAGCCTTATTTGGATCCTTTTTGGATCACGCCTTCCCACTGAGATCTTTTTGGACCACCAAAAGCTTCCATCAATCAATAGGTAAGTGAGGGAAGAGTCCCCTCATGTTGTCCTTCTCGATCCACTTTGCCTTGCTTGGACATGTGCCCCTTAAGCCTACTCGAAGATAATCAACATCACCCCTACACGAAGTCCTCGTCCTTCTGTCTGGGATGATATATTCATGTAACTCATCCAAGTACTTAGGTGAAAACTCATCAACTGAAGGTATTGAAACTTCCTCATCCTGATCCATGATTATGGGAGGCTCAAAAAGTTTCAAGTTCTCTACGTTCACAATGGAGTAGATATACATATAAGGTAGAAGATCCAGATGAAAATAATTGGTACCACTTTTCTCCAAGATAGTGAAGGTTCCATAACGAATGGGCTTGATTTTCTTGCCTTCACCCTTCAATCTCTCCTTATTGATGTGAAGACATACTCAATCTCCAACTTAGAACTGATGATCAACCATGTGCTTGTCATGTTGAGCCTTATATTGTTCTTGACTTTTCTCCAACTGTTACCTGACTGTTGATGCATCTCCCCCTACCCTCCTAGGGATTATGCGACCTCCCGGTCTTGGATATTCAAATATTTGAGATGAATTTTCTCTTCGGGCCTTCAATAGACCCAGAACAAGTGACACACAAGTCCCTTTCATGTTACCTGCAGGATCGAGTTACCCGCAACCCTGCTCTCTAGCACTTTTCCAACACCAATTCACGAGTACTAGCTACCGTGCTAGACTCCTTCCCCAATATGACCATGGGCTATGACCGTGAGTCAAATCCTTTTCGCAACTTTGGGCTTCAGCAATATTGCGACCTCTTCCTTTGTTTCCTTCTGAAACGCCTTCCTCTGAATGCGCGGATCTCTGTTGCATGTCCTCCTGGATCTAACGGTCTAGTTTCACTTCAAATTTCGCAACTTCACGAAGATTCACTCACTCCACACAACTCCTCCAAACTCTATCTCCCGAACACTCCAATCTATTTCCACGTGTCTCCTCATAGTCAATGGCTAGGATCCCTTCACGTCTTCGTGACTCCGCAACCCCGCTCTTGCAACACTTCAAAATACTCTGAACCACAAAGTGTCGAAAGGCCCTTATGGCTATCCTTCGTGAAACTCTTCCAAATATGATGGTCTGGAATGATCTCTCTCCCTCTTGGACGAATCTTGGCTCATTGATTTTTGAAACCTTAAGGGACTCTTCCCTATTGAATATTTCTAGTCAGTCTCCCTCCTGAGCTTGCTCTCCCTCCTGAGCTTGCTCTTTCTCGAACTTTTTCCTCCTTAGAGCGCTCTCTTAGACACTTAGTTGAATTTCATCATGTGTACACCTTGAAACAAATCCTCCTCCACAACTTAGCTTCTCTATTAAAGAATTTTTCTACTCCTCTTGAGATTCTGAGTCAAAATACTCTGTCACACACTCCTTGCGGGCAATATGCACTCTTTGCATGCTAAGTTCCAATTTACCTCTCTTGGACTTGCTTCTCCCCAACACTCTGAACTTCTCAGAATGATTTCTCTATACTTATCCCAGTATCGACTCTGCACACACCTTCAAGCTATCTCTCCTGACCTTTCTGAGTCAAAGCAAACTCTATCACGCACACCTTGCGGACACTATGCACTCCTTGCATACATAAGTTCCATGTTATCTCTTATGAGCTTATGAGTTGAAACAGACTCTGTCAATGCACACCTTGCAGACACTATGCACACTTGCACTTGCTCGTAGAAGAGAAACAACTGAAACTTATCTAAATCTTCACAGATTCATACATTCAACCATGTAAACACATTCATAACATAAGAACAAGAAGATAACAGAGAACTTCAAATAGACAAAAAATCCTACCATTCATTCATTCAGATAGACACAGTGACACCAAACATTTGGAACAATGCTTCTCTGTTATATTCATTCAATTGTTATATACATGGGTTTATACAATGCTTTTCATCAGCTCTCAACTCTCAGCTACAATGGAAACAATCTCTCCAATAGTTTCAGCAACAACTGCCAGCAGCCTCTTTTAGGTAACAATACAAAGATTTATACAAGAGGGGCTCTTCGAGATTTTCCCTCCAACTACTCTATATCTATCCTATCGAATTAAAATCTTTCAACTACTAAGGCTTTATTACAATAAATATTCAAGACAGACAGATAAGAGTGAAAGCTCTAGATCTATACTGTAATTTACACCATTAAAGGAAAATACATTCCCCATCGATCTCATGCGATGGTTCATCTCCAAACATTTAAGATGTTATTTAATTACAATCCTTTCAAAATCTTTACATGATACGCCACTTAAAAATTCAAAATTAACTTCAAAATGTGTGCTAGGGCACTGAGTTTTCCTCCATGTGTGCTTTGACGACGATACTCATGCATCATACCCCTCTGGACAAAAATTCATGGACTCTTGTCCATGAGCTCCTGCACTGACCTTCCATGCTTCTGAATATATACTTCATTTACCCAACTGGCATCTTCTATTGGGTGTACTCTCCACTTCACCAAATACTCAAAATATGGTTTTATCCTAGTCTTCTTACCAATTCTTTGATCTATGATCTTCTCCATCTGTGTATTTTCTGTTATA
>ML808979.1:138831-169701 GCA_009831015.1 Picea engelmannii | reverse complement strand
TCCCAACCAAATTAAAAATGGTAATAACCAAAATGAGCACAAGACAACATATTTATTTGGGAAAATGCCAAGGCAACAACTTGTACAATGTTGGGGATGCGAGGGAAATCACTTTTATAGGGACTGCCCTCACAAAGGAGAAAGAATGAGGACTGTCCACAACATCGAAGAGGTTGAAATAGTTGAAGATATAGGAGGAAGCATGCCAAGTATTTATGCAGCGTTGGACAACAAGCAAACAAAGTATTAATCCCCCATGATTTAAGTGGAAGGTAAGATTGGCAACCAACCCATAACAACTTTTATTGATTATGGAGATAACCATAGTTACATAAACTCTAACATTTCACTTGCAAATAAGTAAGCATAAGAAATCTTGGTTAGTTCAACTAGCCACGGGGGCCAAGAGGAAGATCAATGAGTTGGTTAAAGATTTCCCAATAGACATGAATGGACTCAACACAAAGGTAGATGTGAACATTATACCATTGGGTTTATATGACTGTCTAATTGGCATGGATTGGTTGGAAAATCACAATGTGGTCCTAGACTGTTACAACAAGACAATAACTTGTCTTGATGGGGGAGGGAAGCAAGGTAAGATTCAAATCGTTCCGAGAGTTGTAGTTGTTAGAGAAATTTCAACCATGCAACTAGAAAAGAGTTTTAGGAAAGGATGTCAAATGTTTGCATCCCATATGGAAGAGGTAGCTAGAGATAAATTGGCAAGTATTGAAGACCAGCCACCAAAGAGAGACATTGATTTCTCTATTGATTTGGTGCCAAAAGTTGCCTCAGTGTCCAAGACACCTTACAAAATGGGCACACTAGAATTGAAAGAGTTGCAGATGCAACTTGAAGAGTTGTTAAAGAAGGGGTATATACGCCCAAGTGTCTCACCTTGGGGAGCCCCAATTCTTTTTGTGAAAAAAAGATGGAACCTTAAGGCTATGTATTGATTTCAGACAATTGAATAAGGTCACCATAAAGAACAAATATCCTTTGCCAAGGATTGATGATCTATTTGACCAGCTAAAAGGTGCAAGAATATTTTCCAAGATTGACTTGAGATCATGTTATCATCAAGTGAGGATAAAGGAAGAGGATATCAACAAGACAATGTTCATAACAAGATATGGGCATTATGAATTCACAGTTGTGCCATTTGGGCTATCAAATACCCCATTTGTTTTCATGTGCCTGATGGATTGAATGTTGAGGGAATACCTAGACAAGTTTGTGATTGTGTTCCTAGATGATATAATCATTTACTCAAGGACAAAAGAAGAGCATGGGCAACAATTGAGAATGGCGTTGCAAGTTTTAAGAGAGCATAAGTTGTATGACAAACTAAGTAAGTGCATCTTTTATCAAAAAAGATTCACTACTTGGGGCATATTATTTCAACAGATGGGATAACAATTGATCCCGAGAAGATAGAGGCCATTAGAGGATGGCCAACACCAAGAAATGTAACATAGGTCATATCATTTATGGGCCTTGCTAGTTATTACTGAAGATTCATCAAAGGATTTTCAAAGATTGCAAGCCTAACCACTTCTTTGCAAAAGAAGGGAGTGAAATTTGAATGGACTTCCTAGTGTGCAAAGATTTTCAACAGTTGAAAGATATTTTAACAAGTGCACCAATCTTGAAGATTGTAGATCCAAATGAAGATTTTGTGGTGTGCATTGATGGATGCAAGGAAGGGCTTGATGGAATCCTCACTAAAAAAGAACATGAGATGAATTATGCTACAGATGACTTGGAATTAATAGCCAATGTTCATGCATTAAAAATGTGGAAGCATTACCTTATGGAGAGAAGATTTGAGCTAAGGACAGACCACTGTGGTCTAAAGCATTTGTTTGGATAGCCAACATTAAATGTCAGACAAACTAGATGGTTGGAATTTCTAAGTGAATATGACTTTGAATTAAGCATATAAAAGACAAGGAAAATCATGTGGTTGATGCAGTCAATAGAGGAGCTCATGAAATGCATATTTCATCCATCAACATGTTCCACACAAATTTAAAAGACATAATTTTAGGGGTTGCAAATTCAGATCAACAATATCTGAAAATAAATGAAACATTACAACAGGGCATTTTACAACATAAACTTAAATATTATGAATTGCAAGAGGATGAAATACTCACGTATAGAGGAAAAATATATGTGCCCAATTCAGTAAGCTGAAAAATACAGTGCCCAGGGAAATGCACAATGTGCCATATGTTGGGCACCTAGGATATTAGATAACAATTGTAGTTGTAAGAAGCTAATACGTTTGGCCATGAATGAAGAAAGAAGTGGCTAATTACATAGCCACGTGTCTAGAGTGCCAGAAGGTGAAGACAAAGGATAGAAATCCAACGAGGATGCTACAACCATTGCCCATTCCTGAGTGGAAATGGGCAGTGGTTACAATTGATCTTATTACAAAGCTGCCCAAAACAGTGAAGCAACATGATTCCATCATGGTGGCGGTGGATAAATTAAAAAAGGTTGAACATTTTATTCCAATAAAGACTACACACAAGGCAAAAAATATTGTAGATATTTACATGAAGGTAGTTGTTAGGCTACATGGAGTGGCTAAGGCAATAATTTAAGACAGGGATCCAAAATTTACATTAAATTTTTGGAAAGGGTTGTTCAAAGGCTCTAGGACAAATTTAAATCTTAGTACAACTTATCACCCAAAGTCAAATGGGCAAACATAGAGGACTAACAAAATCATTGAAGACATGCTCATAATGTATGTGATGGACCAACCATCAAAGTGGGAAGACTACATCCACTTAGTAGAGTTTTCTTACAATAATGGGTATCAAGCCTCATAAAAAATGAGCACATTTGAAGCATTGTATGACAGGAAGTGTGACACACTAGTATTTGGGATAACCCAATAGACAGAGTTGTCATTGGGCCAGATTTGTTGAAGGAAATGGAAGAGAAGATGTCAAGGATCAAGTAGAATTTAAAGGCTGCCCAGGACAAACAAACAAATTATGCAGACAAGAATAGAGTCTTTAGATATTTTAAAGTGGGTGAACATGTTTTTCTAAAAGTGAAAGTGAAAAGAAGTTCACTAAGATTGGCTTGTTGCCCAAAGTTGGTAGCATGATATTGTGGGCCTTTTGAAATAGTAGAGAAGATAGGGCCAATTGCATACATGCTAACATTTCCTATGTCCATGAGAGTGCATGATGTATTTCATGTATCATTATTAAAGAAATATGTGTCTGACCCTAACCATATAATTGATTATACTGTGATCTGGGTGGAACACGAAGGGGTTTTTCGGGTGGAACTGATACGCATCCTGGACCAGAAAGTCAAAGTGCTCAGGAATAAAGCCATAAGGTTGGAAAAGGTTCAATGGATCTGCAACGGTCCTGAAGATGCAATATGGGATCACGGAGAACTTATGCAAGAGGAATACCGACAATTTTTTGTCAATTTTCAAGAAAATAGAAGCTAAAAATGCAAGACTCCATTTTGGGGCAGATAGAGTTCCATAACCACATCTCGTAATTCTTGGTCACATGTGATGATAGCCCTGATAAAAAAATGGTGCAACCTGATGGACTGTGGGTGCATTCCTTAGGTCAACAGGTTCATAAGAACGAGAGATTATGGTTGGGACTGATGTTGGAGAGTAAACAAATCTTGTAATTTTATATTTTTGAATATTATGATGTAATTTGTATTTGTATTTCAACATGGTGTTGTGCACCAAGGACGGTGCACAATCGTAGGGGAGGGGGAATGTAACACCCCCACTATAATCCCCAATTTAATTAATGCATAATGTAGATATGAATGTGGCTATGGCGAATAATATGTGAAATGTATTTTCTGAATTTTTATAAATATAATGTGATGCCACTTGTTGGGGGATATGGACAGAGATGGGGGTTGCGTTTTCCATAAGAGAAGAGAGTGTCTAAGAGGGGTCTAAGGAGGAAATTAATTATGGGTATTAATTCAACCCATTTTCCTTAATTTTATTATCACCGGTGATAACTTCTATTTTATGTTTGACTGTATGTGAGTCAAATCATTAAACTTGTGTAAGAGGGTGGCCATGAGAGTTACATATCATAATTATTGGGGAGAATGGGGTCGAAATACAATCAACATTGGGCAGAGTGAGCAGTCAATCGTCTTGGGAAAATATAGGAAATTTGTATGGGGGTAAAGAGGTACTTTTACACATTCAATTTTACATGAACAACGAGCATAGAGCAGGGAAGAAGGGAACTGGAGCTAGACCAAGAATGTTGGGCGAATTCTGGAGCATGGTGGAGTGTTTTGGAGTTGAATATTGACGAGCTAGGTAGTCAGGCATGAAGAGTGAACTCCTATGTGAGTTGCCCTGTAAAAATAAGTGTTTGTTGATTTTTCCTAGCAATGAGTTCCCTTGAGTTCCCAACAGAGAGATTCATGGTTACTTGTGCCAGAGAGACCCTAAGAAATGAATGGGATGCCTAATGGATTGAGAGCAGTGAAGGGGTACATTCCTTGGGTTGGGTGGGTCAAGAGGAAGAGATCTGGAGGAAATTCAAGATAGTTGTGGGAGATTTCCAGTGGGTTGTGGGATATTGAGCTGTGAATGGAATGTGAGAGGTACTCTTCTCTTGTGGATTCCTAGCCCCAACTTGTGGGTGACTTATTGTTGAGATTTGGAACAACAAGTCTATGGTTGGGTGGAACGTCCTTCCCAACTAGTTGGTTGCACAAACATTTTGAAAGATAAGTGTTTATCTAATTTATGAATTTTCTTATGTCTTATGGTTGTGCATTTTATCCTATGCATGGGAATGGTTTTATGTGTTGTTGTAGATGACTTATTACCTACATTATGTTCATTTAGAATGTTGTGGATGCATTTAATTGTGGGTATCATAAGCTAGTTAAATTTGGATAAAATACATAGTTGGTAAGCTACAATAATTTAATTAGCAGAATTTTTTTTTCAAAATTTATGGGTATTTTCTATAAGTAATGCTCCTTGGTTAAGCTAGGGAATGTTACAATTAGGCACATTTACAAAAAGGAAGCATTATTTATACACATATAAATACATACACACACTCTTCAAAGGTTACTGTAGTATCATTTTCAAAACAAAACCAGAACATTGTTAGAAGATCTATAACTAGATTTGATTCAACATAATAGACACACAACACATGATAACAACTACACTACACGAGAAACCAACATAAATTAAAAGATAGGGTTCGCTAATTATGAGTCTAACAAGTTGTCCTTGAACTCTTGTACAACTAGGATGCTATCCTACAAACATAGGGCTTCCTTTGACATATTGTTTGCATGGGAATTTGATTCTTTGTAAATATGCTTGAAAGAAACATATGCAAACTGCCTTCTTACCTTCATGACTCTGTTCCTCATGGGATTTAAGGCTAGATTTTGTATTCTACATCTTCCATTTGCCCAATACATAAACAACTTAAAATCTCCCATTGTCTGAATCTTTTCCAGTCCTTTTTCTGCAACAACTTTTAAAAGAATCCAGAGAGCATAAAACTCAACTTTATTATTGGACCCATAACTAGCACCATATTTAAGAGTTGAAAAATAACAAAAATTGTGATAAAAAAATGTCTCGGCACAACATTTCTCGAGGTTCCTTTGCTTGCCCCACCAAAGAATCCCCAAATAATCTCATGGTTGAGATAAATCTCTTTTGTTATCCTTGAAGCTTTAGCAATGTGAAGCTTCCAACTACCCCATATGAAACCCTAATTTTGTGAGCCACCTGACTAGCTAAAAAACATTTCCCTTTAAAAACCATTTTTTTTTTCTAAACAACCATAATCCCTAAAACACAAAACATGATAAGTCTCTCAGACAAAATAAAATAAAGATCTATCTTGATAACAACTCTCAAAACACTCCACCATAGTTGCTTTATTCCATTTACCCCCAACACTCACCCAATTCACAGCTTTAAGAACATCATTCCACGCTATTTTTGAGAAAGTGCAATGAACAAAAAGACATAAATTGATTCATTGTTACTTTACATAAAGCACACCAACCATGACCTTGCTAGCTTTAATTTTTATCATTGTTCTATGTCAAAATCTTGTTTGTTAAGGCAAGCCAAAAAAATATTCCAGTCTTTAAAGAGTTGTCCAATTTCAAAACATCCTTCCACGATCGTAATTTATCCACTCTCACCTCTTCTTTTATATATAAAAGCGAATTTATAAAAAAATATAATTAAAAACAACATCTTTATAAGAATAAATTATTGTAGGTTCCATAAATTTTATGAGTAAAAAAACACATGTTCAAAATAACAAAAATTAAACAAAATTTTAATATATATTTGCACAATTCAAACACATAGATAATTGAACATGTAGTATTAATTTTAATAAACATTTTTATTTTTAATCAGAACTGAGATAATATATTAATAAAAAATGAGCAGCCTTAGCATGCATGGTAGTACAAAAGATACATCAATTTTTTTCATCTGATCCATTCACCGTAAAAGATCTACCACTACTCTATATTTCTGCATATCATCTTGAATTTTACAAAATCTTAGTACAATCCAAAATTTTTGAGTATATATACGATAAAAGACTCATAATATGCATATTGTTTTACAAAACATTTACTATCGAGTTGATTGGTTTGACTACGGTCTTATATTTCCATATCTTCCTCTTGTGTTGGATGATTCAAATCAATTCCTAAATAAGTTGTTGTTGGAGATGACCCACTGCTGGAGGGAGAATCTACAAGCATTGGAGAAGATGGCACCCTCTGAAACTGCAACTGCTCCACCTGGCTTCAGATAACATCCAATTCGTCGTGTTGTTGTCTCGTTGCTTCTCTTTGTTGGATGATTATGTCTAGGAGTTGGTTAACCCGGGATGAAAAAGAACGTTGGTCCACCTGCAATTGCCTCACTTCTTGTTCCAAGACTTCCACTACGGATATCAGTGCCTGCATATTTGTGTTCCTTCTCATCATTATTGCTTCTTGGTAGTCTGCTTGAGGCTTTGGGTGGGTGATTTCCAACAATTATCCTTGAGTTCCACCCCTCTGCACTTGAAAGTCGTCCCCTGAGATAGAGACCCCAAACTCACACCGATCACTGTTGACTGAAAGCTGATGCCTTCTCTCCACCTTGCAATGTTCTAGGGTATACGCCGAGAGTGCAACCTCCATCTCTACAAAATGAATTCATACTTCACTATGCACCCACTCTTAAATCGATTTCTCGATAGCACATTAGACCTTTTATTGGCACCATCGCTTGCGTCTCCTTCCAAATCCAACTGCATGACAGAATGAGCTAGTACCACCAGATCATAATTGTGCATGTCGTCTTGGCTCCGAATTTATGCACTCACATGTGAATTAAATCGCCCACGCATCCACATGATTACATTCCACCATGGAGGGAGTACGAACCCAACATTTTTTTTCGTCTCCTTCATAGCCAAATTACCTGCCATTGAATTTGGAGAGATTGCATACCAGAGAGCCCTTCATTGCACAAGCAGAGTGGACACATAGGAGAGAGTAGTCTGATTTCCATGAAATTGAATTGAAAATTCGATACGAAGCTTCTGTCTTGTGACGTCACGAGAATTTTGAATTAACACCCGTAGAGCATGCACTTTGTGATTACAGTGCTTCATTAATTACAAAATTTGATGATGGGACAAATTCCCATTAACTTTGATTATTCCTTTTGCCAAAGTGATTGTTGAGTTGGTATGTGATTCAACCAAGCAATTATTCTCCCTTTTGACATGGAAGAATGGGACTTTTGAAATACTCGAGATTCCAATTTTTTTTTTTTTATATAGTATTGCTATGTCTATAGTTTTCAAGCTTCCCTTTGATCGGGCTTATTATGGTGTTCTTGGAATCACCCACTTTGTGTAATTGTTGCAACTATAATCCTTTAGCTAACTGGATTCCCTTGAAAGGGACATATTCTTCTGCCTGATTATTTGTCGCTTACTCCAAGCTCCATGCATAACTCAATTCTTGATTTCCTCTCAAGTCGATTATAACCCCTCCCACACCCGCCACCCCGTTAATAGATATTTTTATTAAAAAAACATATCTATTCAAAATACTAATCAATATATCTACAAATTCATTTAACTCGCCTTCCTTTTCAAAGTTTGAAAACAAATGTTTGGTTGATGAGTTCAACCACTCTTAACCTAAGACCTATTTTAATTGGTTTGAGTGGATTTCATTTTCAAAGTGTTTTTAATAGCATTGATTAAAATAAAAATATAAAACTCTTTGAGTGGATTTCATTTTCAAAGTGTCTTAATAACACTGTTTAAAATAAAAATAAAAATATAAAACTTTTTGAATGGATTTCATTTTCAAAGTGTTTTTAAAAGGATTGATTAAAATAAAAATGAGTTATTTTATTTTATTTTAGAAGAAACGATAATATAAATGTAAAGGGTTTTTAAAAGAAGGGAAAGAAAAATTGGTGTAAATATCATAAATTTGGTGTAAATCATAGTTTTTTTAATTTAGAAGAAAATTTTATTTAATAAAATTAAAAATTTAATTGTTGTTTAGAGATCTAAGTTATATTATTAATTCTAAGTGTTTTTAATTATTTATTTATTATTTTTATTTTTTTATAACTTTAGTGTTTTTAATAACATTGATTAAAATAAAATGAGTTTTATTTTTATTTTTAGAAAAAACGACAATATAAATACAAAGGGTTTTTAAAAGAAGTGAAAGAAAAATTGGTGTAAATTTCATAGATTTTAAAAGAAGTGAGAAAAAAATTGGTGTAAATTTCATAGAATTTAAAAGAAGTGAAAGAAAAATTGGTGTAAATTTCATAGATTTGGTCTAAATTATAGATTTTTTTTGATTTAGAAGAAAATTTTATTTAATAAAACTAAGAATTTAATTGTTGTTTGGAGAACTAAATTATATTATTAATTCTAAGTGTTTTTAATTATTTATTTATTAAAGTTTATTTATTTTTATAACCTTGAGTTTAGTTTTTTTTTAAGTAATGTTTTATATTCAAATATTAACAATATATACATAATTGTCTGTTAAACATCATGTCCTAAAAGATATTTAGGCTAACAAACAAAGTAAAAAAAATTTATGACAGGGTGCTTGCTTATGGAGGGAAAACAGGCCAAGTTTTAAAGTTAAACTTAACATTTGAAAAGTTTTGAAGCAACTGATGTACTAATAGTCAAGATAACCAACTAACTAGATAATCACAAAAGAGATATCTAATTGTTTGAGGTAGAGAAAAATCAAATATAACCTGACTATAAAAACCTGATATCAAATTAACCATTAGAAGGGGGCACCTGCGAAGCCATTGGGCTAGAGTTGGTCATGGGTCCCACAACCAAAGAAGATCTTGTATGTAGTTGACCACTTGAAGGGAATGAGATAGATCCTCCAATGGTTTTTGACCAACCATGAAACCATCGTCATTAACAAGTTGTTCTACTCCTCGAGATACTCCATCCTCTACTTGAGTTGCCTGAAATCCTGGTCTTTTGGAAGCATGCTTAATGCCACCATGGTCTTGGTGTGCCAATACAATTTTAGGGTTCTCAAAAATTTCGAGTTCTTGGTTCTAGTGCATCTCAGGTCAAGAATGATGCTACCCACCTATTCTTCCACTTTCTCATCCTCCTTATAAGCTCTGACCAATCATACTTCTTCTTCCAGTGCTAACATGGTGTCTCGATCCTCTGCCAGGACAAACTGATGATAGAAATCCGCAACCTCAACAACAACCTTAGCTGCATGTGTTTGGTGGGCAAAGGATTACCTAGAACTGCCTCCTTGAGGAGCCATGGGAGTGCAGGGAGAGGAAAGACAAGCAAACCACACCAAAACATAGTTGGAGCCCCTGTCCATAATCAACATAAACTAGAGATTAAATATGCGACAGAGACTGGGAACATCGAAGGATGAAGGCCCTCCCTGCTTCATCCTTAGACTTCCAACAATCATCGTGCTAGAGAGAGATAGGAGTATCATATTCTAAATGCCCTGTGTCGTCATGAAAACCTTCATTACTTCACGTCATGCCAGAACCATTCGACTCGTAGCCTCCATTACCCTCTCATCCGATCGATTGATCCACTCTAGATTCACCATTATCCTCGACACGTGGGGGGCATAGGAATGAAGAGACATCCCCAATCGCCACCTTCTTTGTATTGATTGTGTGGTGGACAGTTGACACCCAATCCAAGGAAAAAACTTGAATTTATGGTTGGATTCTTTTTTATATATTTATTGAAATGTTATGATATTTAATTTATTATTATATGGAGTTGGATAAATATAGTAAATTATATGTTTAATTCGTGGGAAACTTATGTATTGGGTATCATTGATCTTAATAGAGTCGAATGTTGATATATACAATGTTCGCGTGACATTATGATTGGTATCAATATATTATGTTGTTGTTATAGTTTGACCCATGCACGAGACAATACACTTTGTAGACATATGGTGTAAGAGCATGTATAATTCCCTACATCTTTGAGAGTATCGAGACTATATCGATCCTTGTTCATACTATATTAGTTGAATTTAGATTTATATAACCTTCAATTTGTTATAAAACGTTTTCTATAGATTATGCAATTGTTTTAAGTTTATATTGCAATAACTTTCAAATGATTAAATTAACATTTATCCAAAGATAATATATTAATATTTCCAATTTTTTTAGGTTACAAGGCTTGGGAAACCCCCCTAGTACTTCCCCTCATTTCGAGGATAGTACTAAGGGTAAACCCTATAATATTCAGGGCACAAGGCTGATCAACAACAAGGCTCAGAGCCATTATAGCAATATACTCGTTGCGAGTTCAACATGTCACTTGCAGGAATTGAACCTAGGTGGGAGGATAACAATCATTCTTCCCAACCACCTAACTCAAATAATCTCATTTAAATATGAATATTTATTGTTTTTAATTAATATTTAATTTTGCATTATGAACATTTATTATTTTCCTTATATTTTTGTCAAAGTAAGTTAATAAGTGATCAAACTCGAACTTTTTATGGTGGAAATTTTTACCTACATTGGATACTATAGTTCTCCCTAATTGATGGGAACTTTGACCATGAAGCTCTTTCCGTGGTGTTTTGGTCCATTTTAAGATGATCCATATTATTGAAAATAAAATAAAAAAATAATGGATTAAGGCAAAACTTTACCGCCCCTAAAAAATGAACTCATAAGAATGATTTTGAGTTTGTACACTTATTAACTCACTCCATTTTTGTCTATTATGACATTCATTATTTCTTAGCTACGTACTGTTACATAAACAAGGGCTGCATGGCAACTTAGTCCCTGCCAAATAGATTTGGAAATGGAAATGATAGCTGACACCCTATAATTATTGATGATGATGATTACTATGAAACATGAACAATATGTTAACTAGGGGCTAGTTTCATAGTCTTAAAAGAAATCAATTTGTAAAGATTTTAAATGAAAAAAATTAACACTGATAACTATACTGTCATGATACTTAGTTTATAGATTTGTCATATGTCGTATTGGAATTTGGCATCTCTGACCACATTTTTACTTTAATGTGGATGTTGTATAGTTTTTGGATTAACCTAAATTTCTTTCCAATTAAATTAAGCTGGCCAAATGCAAATTGCTTTTTAAAAATATTCAATTTTTCTTTTTGAAAATAAACCTTTCAAATTTAATAATATATATTTTTATATAATATGTATTATATTACATAATAAATATAATCTAAATAATATATTAGATAATAAATATAACATAAATATAATAATAAATAATATATTAGATAATAAATATAAATATAATAATGCATAATAATAAATACATAGTACAACTTTTTATATTTAGATGTGGTGATTAGCGAAATCCATTGATTATGTAATTAATTCTACATATTGAAAGACGTGAATGGAGCAATAACACTTCAATTCTATCAATCAATTAGAAATGAGAAACACAAATATTTTTATTATATCCAAAAATATATATTTGTTTTCCAATGTTAAACATTACATTGCATACACAAATTTATGGTTAAAAACAAATTAATGTCACATCAAAAGCAAACTCATTGCTATAGTCCCATGGCAACTAATAAGAACATATTTTTTTTATCTTTTATTTAAAAATAAAATAAAATAAAGGAGCAATTTTATCTTTTATTTTAAAAACATTTTTTGTTTTGTTATAAATACAATTAAATAAAGGAACAAATTTAATTTGTTCAATTTGATAGGTATCCAACATTGCTGAAATTTTACATTCAATTTGAACATTTTTACCTATTTAGTTTTTTACATGATTGTGAAGAGGAAACCTTCAACATTGACGTGGAGTAAAATTGTCAAACCATAAAAAACTACCTACCCTTCATTTTTTCTTTTGTAGGGGTACCCTATGAATCAACTCTTATATATATAATTTTAAATGCTTAACACTTCCCTGTTCTTTTATGGTTTTCTCTTCATAATTGGATCAAAGCCCACCCCCATGTCCTTTAGAAAAAGTCACATGGGTTTAGCTTGGATGGTGGGGTAGTATGATTGCTATTCCCCCCACTCCATTTCAATTCCCACAAGTGACATGTTGGTCTATTGTGATAAGGCTAGAAGGGTAGATGCCCCCTGCATAATGGTCCACTCTAGTGTGCGTCAGGATGTCTCGACCCTTACTAAGTTATAATTTTCCTATTAGGTGTTGGCTTGTATGTTGTTGGCACTAGCATAGGGGTTATAGTAGTAGCCAACTAGATTTGAACCTAGGCTTTGCCCACATAATCTTGGCCAATTACCGATTCCTCTAGAAAACTTGAACTCTTATTTTTTTTCCAAGGAAATCTTGCGGAAAACCCTCCGAGTACTTCCCCATGATCCATGGATGGTAAACGAGGTAAACTGTCGGCCCTGATTATGGGGCCTAACCCGATGGGGACATCGAGCGAGGCCTAACAATCTCAACGATATAACTGCCTAAGGACTTGACCCCAAGACCTCTTGCATTATAACCACATCACTCATCCGCTTGAGCTAATCCACCAGGCCAAAAATATTGGACTTTTATCTAATATACAGTAAATAAGAATTAACTTATAAGGAGAAATCCATAAATGAACGAGAAAGCATTAAACACCCCCCCACACACACACATTGGCAAGGATGGATGGGTTGGCCCTCAATTATTGCTCAGATTGTTGGTCATTGTGTCTTCTTCCATGATTGCTTCGAGCTCATGACCAAACAATCCAACTAAAATTATTAGAGAAGGTCCTCAATTCTACAAATCTAGGAGATTGTACCATGCCCAAGTGCCTTACTTTCTCTTGCAATTCCTTGATTAGTTCGTATTGTTCAACACACTTCTCCCTACCACTTTCTTCTCCAACCTCCAGAAGCACTAGTTTGCTCTTACACTTTTCTAATCGTGCCTTCATTGCTATTAGTTGTCTTCTCGAAGTTGAAAAGTCCTTTTCATAACTTTGCTCCTAAGACTTCCTACATGCCTCTATTATCTCAATGTCACGAGCCACTGCCTCTTGGCTATCATCGTAGAGTCGTTCACAACGTTTGAGAGAATCATGAAATTTGTCAGTAGGGCCAGCCATTGAACTTAAGAAAGACAGTCCACACACCACAACTCTAAAATCTTTTGAAATCGAAACTAGTGGTTGAGTGGCAAGATGACAAAAACACTTATTCCTAGCAAGCCTTCTCCAATTCACAACAGAAGTAATGCATGAAAAAGAGATCGAAGGACCAGGCTCTTTTGCAAACAAGAGAACACGCAAAATTGGTGATCGAGAAACAAAAAACCCAAAAGCATTTAATCCAGGATAGGAAGCAAAAGGGCTTAGCTCCTCGGCGAAAAATAGAAACTAGTGTCTAAGAGAAGCACCAAGCACCTAATTCATAAACTTGAGATGAGAACAACACAAGGAAAAAGAGCCAAAGGCCTAGGCTCCTCTACATGCAAGAAAATGATCAAAACGAGGCCTAATACCATACCATTTTTTCGTGATCAAGAGAGAAGCATTGAGAAGCCTATCAATAGAGGGAGGATAAACCCACATGCACCATGTCAACCCATCCAACTAGGGCTCATAAAGATTGATATGCATGAAACTGAATAGTTGCATGGAGGAGCACCCCCATAATCCTATAATCATTAATGCAATTGGAAAACTCCCTCTTGTCTTGCGCCTTAAGTGAGTTCATAAACATAGAGTGGGTTAAAATTAAGGGGATGTTAAAAATTTCCTCACCCTTATCCCCCGATTTTTCATAACTTTTCCAAAGGGTAGAGCACATGCTTGATTTGCCATTGCATTAGCCCAATGAATGAGTCCTCTCCGATAATGATAGAAATGAATTTTGACAAAACCTTCTGAATTTTTTTGGTTACAAATGATCAACCTATAGAGGTGGGGGTCTTTGGAAAGAGAGTTGAAAACCATGTGAAGAATGACAATCATAGAATCTCCAACTACTGCTAATTGCTTAATACCTTTATCCTCCATAACTCAAATACATTTCCATAGTGCCAATGTCTCGGAGAGTCCCCCTCGCCCTAGCACCTGCCACCCTTGTATTATATTACTCCATTGGAATGCCCATATTTCCATATGCAAAAATATAGATGGAGTAAAGTGCGTTCGATGTGCAGGTGAAGAGCTTTTCTAGTGCAAAGTTTAAATAAAATAAAAACTATTTTCATATAATTTTGTATGAATTTCTTTTATTATGAATGTCTTTATTAATTTTGAGAAATCAAAATCTCTTTTAAATGTTTTTTTAAGTAAGATTACTTGAAATGGTAAATGTCATACAATTAATCTTTAAACAATGTTAAATCCAAATTCTATTACCAAAATGACCAAGATAGCATTGAAACTTATACAACTTACAATTTTGTAGGGTTTGGATAAGGTAGCATGCATCTAATCTTCTTGAAAAATTTTGGACAAACCAAAGTATATTTTCTATTTGTGTTTATTACTAAGTTAATTGTGTTTATTATTAATTTAAACACTGCTTTCTTTAATATGCGTAGATGAATCAAATAATTATTGAAAAATTTTGTTACCAAATTGACCAAGATAGCATTGAAACTTATACAACTTATAATTTTATAGGGTTTGGATAAGGTAAAATGAACATAATCTTCTAGGAAAAATCTGGACAAACCAAAGTATATTTTCTATTTATGTTTATTACTAAGTTAATTGTGTTTATTATTAATTTAAACATCGCTTTCTTTAATATGCGTGGATGAACCAAATAATTATTGAAGAAGAGTAAAAATAATGGAAGACCATGAATCTTTTGTTTGATGGGCAAAAGTGTATGTCAAATTTCAACACTAGTACTATCCAATATTATAAATGCTCATGGAATGGGAATATGCAAATTTCTGTTGTAGTTTTGTTTATACTAACTATTGTTTATGATACAAATCCTAGGTAACATTTTACGAAGGTAACAAAACAATTTGATAAATGATATCTAAAAAATATATTTCAAAGAAAACAATATTGCAATTAATGATAGGATACATATAAAATAAAAAACACAATGCCAATGTGTATACATCTAGCAATAACATTTAGATGTGTCGAATGATTTATAATTTATAATGGTCCATTCAATCAATGCCAGAAGAACCACGTGTGAACTGCCCCTTCATCGATACAAAGTGGGTAGAGTTTCGAAATAAACAAGTTTAAGGGAGGATGAAAATAAATTCAAAACCCATATGAATTGGCCATTTTTCAACCACTCAAACTAATGGGAAGGAAAATCGATATTTTTGGCCTAAAATCCTATAAGAATTATTTTGGATTGATCAAAGTGCAAATATTAGATGTTAACATTATACAATCTGGTTGCAACAAGGGTATTTGAGGGGGTCGAATCTTTTTTGCATTAAAAATAACAATTTCATCAAATCCAAAATTACGATTTTCACAAAGATTGTCTAATTGGATTCGGCTGATGGTAAATAAGAAAAAATAAAAAAATGTAAAATGTTCAACCTTCTTCAATTAAAAAAGACAAAGTCATGAACAATGTTTGCTTTAAAAACCAATTTAAATTCATCTTAACCCCAAATATATAGAGTGTTAAAAAGAATCACTATTTTTTAAACGCAAACCTTTTTGATAGTAAAATAATTATAAAAAAACACACTTCTAGAGTAACATAAAGTGGGGATGCAAGTCAATACTAACAAGACGAAAGTAGTAGTTTTCTCTAGCAAAAGAAAACACAATCAACATAAGTTTTACTTTGAAGGCAACACTCTTGAAGAAGTGACAAATTACAAATACCTCAGAATTGACTTCAACAAAAATCTAAGTTGGGAAGGTTACAGAAAGAAAAGAGCTCTAGGAGGTTGGAAAACATTGTATGCTTTCCAAAATAGGTGCAAAGAGGCATAGCTATGAGATTGGAAGACTACACAAACTCTTTTTGGGTTTTTAGTGATCCTGCTAGTTCTCTATGGTTGTGAAGTGTGGGCCAACAGTCATCTGACTTACAGTGGAAGCAAATTGAGAAGATTAAAAAACGCTTGATTACAAACAAGTTTAAAATTAAAAGCTCAGTGCCTTATGATATCATGCCGAGTGAAGTGGGGGCTTCTCTTATTGAAGTAATTGATATGGTGCGACTCATAAGATGTCTAAAAAAAATTGAGCAAATGGAAGACGATCGTTGACCTAAGGTCGTCTTCAATGACATATTGTACAAAAGAAAGAAGACGTAGATGCGACAAAATAGTAAATGGCTTAGTAAACGAGATATTTACTTGAATAGGTGCCCTACGAACAATAAAAAGATAAAGGCTTTTGTTATCGATAGGTTCCACAAGCGAACTTGGGTTAAAGGGCTAGGGATAAATAAATTGTATTATATTGAAGAGTTTAACCCCACTTACAATCATCATAAAAAAACGTACATAGGGGCCAATATATCTTGGAGAGCCAAAATGCTTATTGTTCAATTAAGAACAAATTTCCATCAACTTTGTTGTGAAACCGGGTGCTGGAAAAGACCAAAGGAAGCTTGGGAAGAAAGGTTGTGTATGTTTTGCACCTCTGGAAAAGTGGAAAAAGAAAAAACATTTCATTTTAGAGTGTGAAGCCTTCAAAGACACTAGGAACAACTATGTAAGTATCTTGACAACTAACTCTTGGGATAATTTATTCAACAAAGGGACAATGGAGAAGTTGGGAACACTCATCATCAAGTTGAACAGAAAAAGGACTGAAATACAAATCAGTGTGTGAAACAATCTGTCCCATAAGATTAGTCTCGTGAACGTTAAAATAATTTCGTTCTTTCTAAACACAAAATTTCGTTCTCCTTAGTGTGACATAAAATTGCCACCATTGGCATTTGACTTGCAAATTAAAATTAGATATCCACCGGAGTCCTCCATATTGTTCGAGAGTGTTCCAGATAAAGCGTTAATACAAACGTACAGTGTCACTACACGATGATGTAATGCTACAGGTACCGCAACTCGCAGTTAGGGTTTAGCTTAAAGTATCTCTTTCACACCATTCCGAGTTCAAATCCGCGTGAGTTCATTCGCGCATCTTGTTCACAGCACTGTTCGATAGCATGGCGACCAATGCCATTCTTGGTAATAGAACTTTCGCTTCTGGACTGCACCCTTCTCAAATCGTAAGTTTCTGTGGTTTTTTGCGCTTTTTCCCCTTTTTAAAACCAGTCTTCTGTGTTTCGAGCTGCCGACCTCTTGTTCAACAGAATCGATCGTTCAGGGTTTGAAGTTCAAGTTTTTATTTTTATTTTTACCAATAATGCCATGCCCTTTTATCTTTTTCGTGCCAGAGCGCGTCGGATAAGAGAATAGCAAGGGGGTTACCGAAACAGTGCCTGTTACCGAAGCCGATAGCATTGAATGCGAAGCAGTGGGGAAGAAGAAGCCGGCTTGTTGTGAGAGCCGCGGCAAAGGATATTTCCTTCGATCAGACGTCCCGCGTTGCATTGCAGAGAGGCATTGACAAGTTGGCGGATGCTGTTGGTGTTACGTTGGGACCTAGAGGTATGCATGCATTATTTGAAGATAAAACTCAAAATATGCAATAGCCACCATTGTTTGTTATGGTATATCTTGTCCCTTTTTCGGTTCCTGGTAGAAGCCTTTTAGCTCATCGAACCGTCAAGTGATGGCTCAGTTGGTCTATGGAAAATTGGACCTGCATTCCAGGAATTTCGTTTTGATGTCTCCGAGTCGGGAGTTTGCGGGGATTAGGTATTTATTAGGGTTCAATAGATTGTATTGTATCTACTGTGCAATATTACTTTTTGACATTTCTGCCTTAGAAGTTAGGGCCTATGCCTTTTCTTTTGGTGTTTGTGTGCAGGCTTGAAGTTCGATGTCCTACTATGCATTGAAAAGATCCATTTGACTGTTAAAAACTTACAATACTCTCCAAGTGTATATGTTTCTGCCCCCCAAAGATACCTTTTTAGTGGCAAAAGTTACAGAAAAATGTTCCCGGGACTGTCAATTTTCTGATCTGTTCACGTGTGTGCTACTTTGGCGGGATGTCCTACTATGCATTGAAAAAATCCATTTGACTGTTAAAAACTTACAATACACTCAAAGAGTATATCTGCTTCCCAAAAATACCTTTTTAGTGGCAAAAGTTACAGAAAAATGCTATCGGGGCTGTCAATTTTCAGATCTGTTCACGTGTGTGCTACTTTGGTGGGTGGATAACACACAAGTTTACAAAAATCATGGAAGCCCATTAAACAAATACCGCCTTGTCAGTTTGCATTTCAAGTTTCGAGCTTAAGAAACAAGGTATTGGTGCATACTTACAGTTATCTATCTAAACTGGTTTATCAACCCCTTGCGAACTTTATTTTCTTTATATACAAACGATAGAACTATATTTTCTTATCTCCACTAAACTATGGCCCCCATTATGTTAAGTGGGGATGCATCCTCATTCTGTTTATGCTGGTTGCCATACCTGGTATGGTCGATGGATGTCCCCATCATTTAGGGGTATTGGAGGTGTATGAGTGTATTGTTGATTGTTTTGTGTGTCCTTAACACCATTGTCGGATTATTTATTTATTTATTTTTTAAAATTAAATCCCTTAACCTAAACTAAGGAGCAAATCACACAAATGTCAACCTTAATACTAAACTAAATCAAATTCAATGACCACCAAAGATTTCAACCCTTCCCCACTAACAAAAATAAAAACCATCACTCACAAATTGTCAAGAAAAATACTACAACTTGAGACGATTCACTTTCACCATATTATTTTGGTAGGGATTTTTACCACAAAGGATGCATTTCTATAGAGGGTGGTAGTGGGAGAAGAATTCTCATCAATTTTAGCTTGGGAGAAGTTAAAAATAGAGGTTTTTTCATGTCAAGATATCAAATTTTGGGATTATGTGGAGGATTTTTCATGACCACTATATCTATTTGCAGTAGCTTTTTAGGACAACCTTTTCAATTTCATTGTGCATATTTTGATTCGTATCTAAGTCTTGCTTTGGCTCTCCACACAATCCATCCTGCATTAAGTTCAATCTTCATTGGCATTTTCTTAGTTGTTGTAGCTGCCATGTCAATTTATTTTGTAAGATATGTTTCTCTTATATTGTACCATCAATGTTTTGTTCAACCTTTTTTGTAATTCTATTACTAGTCCATATGTTGTTTTCCTTGGTACAATTTCGTATTGATGTTACTACCTTTGCTATTATTTGTACATATTTTGTAGTGCTCTATATTGTTTTCTACAATTGCCTATGATTATGGTACCCTTCCAATTAAAGTTGTTAATATTTTATGCTATCTATTTGTAGTAGCTTTTTAGGACAACCTTTTTAATTTTATTGTGCATATTTTGATTCATATCTAAGCCTTGCTTTGGCTCTCCACACAATCCATCCTGCATTAAAGTTCAATCTTCATTGGCATTTTCTTAGTTGTTGTAGTTGCCATGTCAATCTATTTTGTAAGATATGTTTCTCCTATATTGTACCATCAATGTTTTGTTCAACCTTTTTTGTAATTCTATTACTGGTACATATGTTGTTTTTCTTGGTACAAGTTCGTATTTGTACATATTTTGTACTGCTCTGTATTGTTTTCTACAATTGCCAATGATTATGGTACCCTTCTAATTAAGTTGTTAATTTTTTACCCCAAAATAGCTACCTTATCTAGAAAAACAAGATCTTGAATTCTTTAGATAGGTGTTCATCCTATGGCTTTATATGAACAAGAGTCCCCAAAATGGAAAGTCTTTACATATATTGTAATCACCTAACCTACTTGGATACGAGAATAATATCCCACACTTCAATAATGCATTCAATGGAGAAAAACTCAATGGTTGGCTCTGTACCATTGAAGCTTATTTTTAGGTTTAGGGTAATTTGAGCAATGCCTATAAACTTATGATATCTATAATGCATAAGAATGACTAGGCATGTTATTGTAACTTTATAATCAATTGGTTTATACTAATGCTTATCCCATCCAATAATGGGGTCGATTGAAGCCCCGTTTCACCAAATTTCTAAGACACAAGGACGTGGGAACATGGTAATTCATCTAAAGGATTTGTGTAGAGACTTCCCAAATTTTAGGAGATGCAATAGGGGAAGTGGGGGTTCTATATAGGGAACCTTTCCCTAAGTATTGAAGATATCAAATCATAAAATTCAAAATATAAAAACTAGTAGAGTTGTTTTTGTTATCCATAATCAATCACAAATTTAAACAATTAATGTAGGATCATTCTAATTTGAATGTGAAGATAGTGGCTCTTAGACCAAAACTTAATTGTATTTCTAACTTTAGTTATTTAAATGGGAAAATATTGATGCTCCTCCAAAATTTCCCAAAAGAATGCTTATTGGACTTCAAATGCACTTGGAATATTGTAGAAAGTTGTTGTTGTCACATTTATGCATTTGTAAGCATCTTGTTCTAAAAATTAGACTTCAACCTCTCTAGTGTGCTAAAAGTTGAAACTATTGTGTTGTATGTGAGAAATGGCAAAAGTTAGGATTTGGGAAAAGGTTAAATAGTGAAGAAAAGCCAAGGTGAGGTGTTGGGCCATGTTGTCGCCTAATCCACACCTTGGTCATGTGGAAGAAATCTTCAATCCACTGGGTGTGGCTTTGGGGGCAAGTCTCGAGTCGGGTAGTTGTCACCTGACACTTGACTCCTCGGTCTAGGCTAACTCCTGGCGAAGCCAAGGGGGGTCCCTAATAAAAGAATCTAAGTCCGATTAAAGCTAAGAATAGAAATCTAGGAGTTAATGAAATAAGACCAAAATAACTCTAATCTAGTAGCATATCATGACACACAAAAAGGAATAGCATATGCGAAAGATATGGAGCAAAATAAGTACTTCAACACAAATGATTATACTTGAAAGCAAATGACAATACTTGAAAGTAAATGAGATCAACTGATAATAAGAAAATAGAAATATTGTAGACCATTGCCAAAAATGTATGTATTGTTGCGAAATGTGTTGCAATGCTCTTGGTAAATTTTATTAGTTAGAGATTTTCACTTGGGTTTAGATTAATTGAATGAAGTGGATTGATAGTGCAAATTCACTTTGTGAGTGAAGTGGACTGATTTGCAAATCCACTTGTGAGCGTTGGAGATTGTAAGTGTGAAAATAAAAATTTAAACTAAGATGTGTTTCCTTCAACTACTATCCCTCCCTCAAATGGGTACAAGCAAGATTGCAAGGAGTTCCAATGGGGAGAGAGCGAATCCCAAAATATCCTTCTGAGTTCACAAGTCAATCTGTCGGTATTAACCCGTATCGAGCAATAGTGGTATAAGGTTTTCCTTAGTTAAAACTACTCCACATGAATCAAATCCCTCTTTGGTTCATGCCAAGATCAAGTAAGTTTGCGAGGCTGAGAGCATATTAGGGAAATGATGGGGAAGGTTTGTTACTTTGCCAAAAATTGAAATAACTTGAAAATGGAACTAAACTAACTAATCTAAATCAAAAAGGAAAATTTTTGCGGTGTGTGGTTTTGTTTTAGATTGATTTTAAGTTAACCAAATGGACAAATGCAAAATGAAAAAAGAGACAATTCCCCCTGGGGTAGGGGGAATGAGAGGCCTAGTGGATTATCCCACTACTTCTTTCAAGTTACAATCCTTTTAGAAGAATGTTTGATGGCCTTTTATAGTTCTAAGGCCATGCAAATTTACAAAATGAGAGAAAAATTAGATTAGGAGGAAGACTAGGTGCCTCAAGGGGTCCTGGATGCTTCGGATCCTTGAAATTTGGGCAACACCTCCTCTTTTCTGTTTGTTAAACCCGCAAAAACAGCAAAGCTAATATGGTAGAAAGATGCCCAAAATGACTTCGGGACAACTTGCAAAAGATGTTAGACTTTGCACAAAAATTACCAAGTGAGCTTATAAAAAGCTAGTAAAAAGTAACCAAGAAAGCAAGCAAAAAGCTAGCTTTCTTAGTAGTTTTTGTTTGCTGTTTGGGACAACAAACAAAAGGCACTAAGATTTCCAAATGTGAAATTGAAAACTCTTATAAAATATCTATCTTTCAGCTCTAAAGATTTAGATACGCAATTATTGCTAAACGATGAACTTTTAGGATAGATCTAGCTTTAGATGATAGCAAATTTAAACATGCAATCTAGATCTATGCATGCATAAGTAAAGATCTGTGTGATTTATAATTAGAAACTAGATCTACTTGCATGCAAGAAAAGGTAACCAAGAAAATATTTAAATTTGTGGAGAGAAAGAGAAGCTTGATAATTTGGAAACCTTGGGCAATGGAGTCTCTCGGTGGAATGTTGAGGGACTACGTCTTCAGGAAGCTTGGAGTTTGTGGAAGGTACAACCTAGTCCAGCCACCTCTCCAAGCATGAGGACCTGTAAGTTTAAAATACTTGCAAGAAACTTGTTAAACACTTGGTGTCACCTATAAAAGAGACTTGGATAGCATGATCATTAGTCGAAATAAACATGCAAATCAAATATCTCTATTGTAAATGATCAATAGGATCTAAGAAGCAAGCTAGCTTAATGAATCCTATCCTACTGGTTGATAACACCCCTTCAAAGGCCAAAATAACAATTTAAAAGCAAGAAATTAAACTAAGGTTTCCTCATATATCTAGCACAAGACATCAATCATCCACACTAGTAGTACAAGCCACCTTCTTGACCTCCAAAGCCTTCTTTTATTCCAATGGAAAAATATTACAACAATAGTACAATACAAGCAAAGACCAAACTCTCATTAACCAACAAGGGAGAGGTGGACTTGCTTTGGTGGAGAAGAGGGAGCAATTCCTAAAGCTAGAGGGTGAGTTAGCTCATAAAGATGTGTGCCACATGTGTGAGTAGACTCATGCCACATCTCAAGCAAACTAGACGAGAGTTGCCAAAAGTCAAAGATGGAGAGAGGTGGAGGGTGCCACCTCTCTTGGATTAATTGCGCCTCTCCTTGGGATTGGCGCCCTTAAGGAGAGTGTGCCATCTCCCAAGAGAGAGAGAGGGTGCACCTCTCCTTGGGATGCTCACCCTCTTCACTTAACTCCTCACTTAACTCAACCAACTCGCCAGTCAACTCACTCCTAACTTGTCTCAATTGTTACTAACTTCCAATGAGGTGGAGAGAACTGAAGAGAAGCTAAAAACATGTTTCATGCATGTTTCTTTAAATATAGGGAGATGATTTATTCACCTTTTTAGAGTAAAATTGATTTTTGATGAGCAAAAATCAATTATTTCTCTCGAAAAGGGGGTACATGGGTAAAAGGGTATTTTGGGTTAGAAAACAATACCCCCAAGGCATATAACACCTTCTAGTACCATCTTTTTAATATTTACATCAATTTACAAGGTAAATTCTCGGTTTACAGGAATTTTACATTTTATTAAAACAATTAGCATGGTAATATACAATTGACACTAGACTCAGACAAAACACACCAAGGCCTAACCATTAGGATATGCTCTAGCTTTGGAGGAATGAGTGAAAACTTGGAAAATTGTAAATCGCTAAAAAAAAAGGAATAATTAACCAAGTGAAAAAAACACTCTAGAGTAATGCAGTAATGACCAAGTCTTGGGGTGCATAGTCTTTTACATAAGAAAGACTTCATGCTAACTCATTTATTACAATTCCCCCACGGGGGTATGGAACATGCATATATAGGAAGAAGAAGAAGAAAAATTGAAGGGCAGTAGTGTCCGACTGGACTTCTGGACTTTGAATTTGAACAAGTGCCTTGTTCAATATTTGCGGATCGTTGTCAATCCTGCTTGGTGCAACTAGGGAGGTAACAAGTCCCTCACCTTGCTTTACATGGAAAAAATTAAAAAGCTTCATTATTTTTTTGATTTTATGTTTCCATGAGGTTTTAGAGGACATCGTCATTTCTTGAAGTATCTTGTGGCATTGGGGTATGTAGATCTTCTGAGGTCCTATGAGGCTGACACCTAAGGTCTGTCCTTGACCTTAGTATGGCTCTAAGTTTCAACTGTATGGCTGTCTTTTCTTGCTGTTTAGGACATCAAACAATCACCTAACTTTCTGCTCAATATTTGATGATTAAGTGCCCTTGCAAGTGTTTTCTTTACTCAATGTTAGCACATGCAATATACATTAAAACACATAACACTACCTCTAGATCWTGAACTTTAAAATGCTGATCTACACTTCTAAGCATGCATAAATTTGACACATAGATTTTTGGTCAACATGAMCTTGGAAAACCCCCCCATGGGCAAAACCAGTTTGGAGCAGATATATATAGAAGGTCTCAAAGCAAAATGTACATCACAGGAAACATAAACAAGTGAACCTGGTACAATAACAATCACTCTCTGGTACCTTGGAGTTCCTCGAAGACTTTCCCACAAGCCTTGTGAAGTAAGGCGCTCCTTGCCTTGGTGAACCTTCTTCCTCTTGCTTGCCTTTGTCTTTATCCCGATCCTCTGCTTTGAGCTTGCCTTTAACACTGAGATGCCATGATTCTTTACCCACTTGAATGCTTGAAAGATCCTTGCCTTTTCCCTTGAAGCTTGTGCCCTCTCTCTCAAAGTGCGCCCTCCTCCAAGATGTGGTGCGCACCTCCTCTTTGGTGCACCCTCTCCTCTAGCAAATAATCTCTCACTGCATGCGCCCTTAGTCTCCTCACTAAAGCTCCCTCTCAAATGATGCACACACCCCAACACAACTCTCTCATGCCAATGAGTGCGCCTCTCCTCAAGGAATGCGCCAATGCTCCTCGAAGTGCGTCGTCAACCAAAGAATGCGCCTCTCCTCAAGTGTAAGCCTCCTCCTCCAAGCTATGGCGCCCTCTCCTCACTCAATGGGCAAACCCTCATGCAAGTGCGTCCCTATCTCCTCAAGAAATGCGCCCTTGCTCTCCTCCTCCTCTCCTCTTCTCACAAGTGAAGAATGAGCTCATAAATGCACTATACCCTCGTTTAGCCTCTTTTGGCCAAGCACTAAAAGATCAATGGCCTAGATCCAATCTAGCCAAGTCTAATCAATGGGTGAGATTTAATCCAAAATACTCACTAAGGAAACCGACTTTCCTTAGTTGCTTTATGTCTATTAATTCACCCACTTTGTGAATTAATTGTCACTTTATGACTTAAGTGACATATTTCACTTTTGACTTAAATATCCTAAGTCAAAGTGAAATTAGAATCATAAAGTAAAGTACAAGGGTTATTGTCTCCCCCTTTGTGCTTAGAGACTCATAAGCACATGGGGACCACTTTCGAAGGTACCCAAATCTCAACAGGGTATGCCTAGAAGCCCACAATGCTGAGCAATGCCGCTAGAAGTATCATGGGCATATTGTTTCAACTAGGGAAGTCCTCAGTGACATTCCCTATCACACTTGGCTTATTAAGGTTGACATGAAACATTCCTAATGAATCTCCCGCACTCAAGCGTTGGAAGTGTGGGTAGGTGTCCTCATGGAACATTAAATTTAAGGCAATTATGCATAAGAGATGTTACCCCTTGGGATACAAAAAATTTATGCTTGCGGTATGGTTACAATTTAGGTAGTTAGATAAATAGATTGGTCAACGGTTTGATGGTTAGTCCATCAAGTTGCCTATCAAATTGGAAGTTAAATTTAGACAAGACCCTTCAAACTAAATACATCTTGGGATTGTTTCCTCATTTCACGAAAGAAATGGAATGTGTTAGCATCACTACTTAAAGTAGGCATTCTAGTAAGAGATGTTTCATGAGAAAGACATCTTAAGAAGTTATGTAAATATAAAGCAACATGTGACTAATTAACTTTCAAGTCACTTTATTATTTCGTCACTTTATTATATCATAGCTTAAGGTCCCTAATCGTGATTTAAATTTCCAAGCTATGTAATACGTGATATGACCGTTGTAAAATATACGTCAATACTCTCTCATAACGGTCATATTGAAAATGACTGCTTATTCCAAATACAAGTTTATTTAGATCAATTGTGTCGGGATTGATGCTTGTAACCCTCCTTCGAGTTGTGCAATTGATTAACGATCGAATATTATGGTTGTAGAAGTCTATTTTTGTTAGAAATCCTTCGAATTGCTATGCACAATCCCATGCTTTGACACCTTTTGCATACACCACATGATCCTCTCAAGTGCATTTTAAAAACCAAATTATGTAGTTGCTACATACTAAGAAGTAATGGTGATTGCATGACATGTCACTGACATGGTTGATGTGCTGCCATGTCACTAAGCTCTTGTTTGACTATCGGCTCATCAATCAAATGAGAGTCGGTGTTGGATAAATGTTTTATCCTTCCTATTGTAGATGTAGAAGTCGATTTCAACCCTAAAAAGCTTTTCTTCTACACCTAGGTACCAAGGTATATCATATTGCAACAACTAGGCCTTTGGAGATTGCCTAAACTTGTAAAGAGTCCCATCCACACCTACAAATTGTACCTTGGTCAAATGAGAGTTAGTGTTGGAAAAATATTTTATTCTTCTTAGTGTAGATGTAGAAGTAGATTTCAGCTACAAAAAGCGTTTTTTCTACACCTAGGTACAAGGTATATCATATTGGAACAACCAGGCCTTTGGAGCTTGCCTAAACTTGAGTCCCATACACACTTGTAAATTGTACTTCCCATGGTTGATGTTACCACTCTTTACATTTGTCTTGCTTATTGATTAACCATATTACTTTTCCATGGTTGGCACTATCTTGGATATGTCAAGTTTCATTGTTGGAGCAATGTGTACTTTTCTCCACCCATCCTTACCTTGTTCATGAAACATTAAACTACGATCTAACAAAGTTTGAACCAAAAATAAATCATCAAACAACAAATGTAAAGGAACTTGTTGAACACTCTTCTTACCTTGTTTTCGACCTTCCACGAGTTACTCTAACACTTGGTTGTGGAAGTTATTTCTCCACTTTTTCAGACTTGCAATTCTCCCTTATATCACACACACCAACGCAATTTCTTGTTTCTACTAAAACATCTCCAACAACTCTTGCCTCTTATAGGATCTACAAATCATCACACGAGGTTTCCTAACACCATAACGTGTTCTCCATGCAGACCAATTGATTTCTAGCTTCAAACCAACAACCATTGTAACATACCCAATACCCTTTGTGCTTTGTTGAGGATACAGGGTACTTCTTAAAACCACCAAATTCAAAGCAACTTCTTACTCTAATACCACAATGTAATGTACACAATTGCATAATTAAGTTGTAATCAACACTCTTATATGTAATTCATGGATAATTACAGAATAAGATTAACCGTGACCAATTAATCCATTGCCCATGAGTACAATTAACTATCTCAACACATAAAACACAATTCTGCTCAAATATCAAATAAATATAGTTGATACATGGGCAAGTGCAGTAACATTCTTATACATTTACAACAACCTGCATGAACAATTCTCTTCCAAACATATATTTACAATTCTTTTCAGAATTATGGCCCCTTTTATTAGGCTCATATGCCCAATACCTCATTAACATAATCGAAAAATATTATATAGTACATAGACAAAATTAAGTCCTTTGCATTACAATAATGGTTGTGATAGCGTCGAAAACTACCTAWGATATTTAGCACACAGCCTAAYATGTAGTCTCGAGCTCCATTGTCCACCTCCATACTTGTAGCTTCCAAAGTATTTATTTATTCCTCAAGCACAACACTCACCACAAGCATTAGTAGCCAAAATATAAATAGTACAAATCAATWATTTGTCTATCTTCAACTGCACTTGGGGAAATAGTTCCATCAGAATGTTTTTCCACCCAACCATATGCACTAGCTTGCGTAGGTGCCAACCTCGTGCCATGCAATTAAATAAGAAAGGGTGATTTACTAGYTAAGGCWATGGCTACCTTACATAGCCCAAACAACTACTAAAGCCAGGGAATTCTACCTCACATCCCATGGTTATAACAACATTTACATTTAGGGAAGTTGCACTTCAACCCATTTAGGGATCCCCTTCACTATTATACAATCCCTTAGGGTATCCCACTTCCCTCCAGTGCTTCCATAGAGGCTGGCCAAGAAAATATCCAATGCTAGAAGCTAGTGAATCTTCGGTTGTACAATTATACATATACACAACATGATTTTCTTCATACAAGCATAACAACGAGACTAAGGAAACAACATACCTCTAGGCACAATGCAATCTTAACATCAATAGACAACATACTTGTCCTCTCTTAGCCTATGCCACCGGTGTCACAACATACCAACATGGTAGCATTTCTCCTCCATGGTTTAGCATACCAACATTCTTCCTCTACCTTCCGTAACCTTTCTCATTATACCCCAATGACAGACATCCTCTGCATTCTCAAATGACAACCTTCTTCATGGCTTTTCCTCAAGGTTACATTTCCCCAGTAGCTTCGATGAATACCTCCCATGCATGAGTGTGATACTTGCTCATCCCTAAAGCACACAAGACAAAAGGGTAAAGAGGTTTGGGAACTGCGTGTCCTTCCCCAAAGGCACATAAGACAAATGACAAGAAGGCTTTGGGATCAAGACATATGGCTACATGAAATAATATTATATATTTAATTGCCCACTTCCCCTCTCATTGGTTCATTATACCCATGGTGCTCCTAAGGAGTTATCACCCCCCAAGTGCACTTGTTTATTAATTAGTTATTTATATTATTAATTCAATATAATGAATACCTACTACATACTTACTCATTATGCCCAATGCTCAGAGGGGGTATTACATTCCCCCCTAGAGTAACACCGTCCTTGATGTTTCTCTTTCTAACTACTTAATTCATGTCTTCATTCTTTAGTTGTTTCTATAACAACCATCAAGAAAAATAGGCTTTGTTATAACCATTTTTATACAACATTATTTCCTTCACAGGAGGTTTTTAGCTCCACAATGTAAGCATGGATTAAAAAATAAGTATGCAATCTTAATTCAATACTTATCTGTATGACTTTTTCTTTGCTTCACAAGGCTTCCACAAGCAAGAGTTCAACTCATTGTTCTTTCTAACACACCCTTCTTGATTCCAACCATCATGTGACATGAATCTTTCTCAATAATTTCATTTAAGTTGGCTCTTCCTTGTTGTTCTCACCCTTTCAAGCTTAGCTATCCCCTTCTTTGCTAAATAGTTCGTCGGGTGATCTATCTTGGCAAGTTTTTCACGTGCAAGAAGAGTGCCTACGTCATCACAATGGCTTTCTTCTTGGGCTTTCCAGCGCTACACTATTCATCATTTGCCCTTACTAGGTAGATCCTACATCCACTTATGTCATAACATAAACATACAAATATTATGAGTCATCTCTCTATCTTTCAACCAACTTTTAAAATAATTATTACACCAATCGGATTTCCAAAATATATAAGAAGTTTCACATATTACTTAGCTTTCATTTATGTCCTCTATATTTCTTGTCTTCAATATATTTTGCTTTTATCGACATATCCATGACATCTTTTCAGGTAGCTCTTTCCTCCCAATAGAGATTTCTTGTAGTTCATCAAAACATGACTACTTTTGCATACCATCTTTTCGTGGCAACATTCACAACAGTAATAGGAAGTGATCTCAGAATCATAAATACCTATAATTCAATCATTTCAGCTGTTAACGTATTATTTGCAATGAAATATGGCACAAACATGGAATCACAGTTGTATATGTTTTCTTAACCACAATATTAACATAATCTACTTATGCATATCCACTTATGTTTGCATAACCACAATATTAACATAATCTACTTATGTATATCCACTCGATGCATCCTCGCATTGATTTAGAATTACCATATTCTCATGCCATGCATTCTACCATGATGAGTTGGAAGGTCTAGTCAACGTCTCGACACATATTCAACTGCCTCTCTAATATTTGTTCGACCATTTGGATACCTTCCTCTTTAGCCCAACACAACACCAAGTATGTACCCTTTCTCTGCTAAATAATCCCTTAGGTGTACTAGAAGGTGTTTCCTTTCTATGCTTTATAGTCCCTTGAGAAACCCTTTCCCTCTATAGGTGTTCTTAATGTTGGGAAGTGTTAAATTATTGAGCTTGATTTAATATGCGGATTATTTCTTTAATTTCTTCAACTCTTTGATTCCAGCTTAATACATTTCAACAATACAGAATCACAACTGAATAGCAATAACCATGTAGATCCACAAGCATACACATCAACAACACATA
>ML808979.1:115952-133861 GCA_009831015.1 Picea engelmannii | reverse complement strand
TCCCAACCAAATTAAAAATGGTAATAACCAAAATGAGCACAAGACAACATATTTATTTGGGAAAATGCCAAGGCAACAACTTGTACAATGTTGGGGATGCGAGGGAAATCACTTTTATAGGGACTGCCCTCACAAAGGAGAAAGAATGAGGACTGTCCACAACATCGAAGAGGTTGAAATAGTTGAAGATATAGGAGGAAGCATGCCAAGTATTTATGCAGCGTTGGACAACAAGCAAACAAAGTATTAATCCCCCATGATTTAAGTGGAAGGTAAGATTGGCAACCAACCCATAACAACTTTTATTGATTATGGAGATAACCATAGTTACATAAACTCTAACATTTCACTTGCAAATAAGTAAGCATAAGAAATCTTGGTTAGTTCAACTAGCCACGGGGGCCAAGAGGAAGATCAATGAGTTGGTTAAAGATTTCCCAATAGACATGAATGGACTCAACACAAAGGTAGATGTGAACATTATACCATTGGGTTTATATGACTGTCTAATTGGCATGGATTGGTTGGAAAATCACAATGTGGTCCTAGACTGTTACAACAAGACAATAACTTGTCTTGATGGGGGAGGGAAGCAAGGTAAGATTCAAATCGTTCCGAGAGTTGTAGTTGTTAGAGAAATTTCAACCATGCAACTAGAAAAGAGTTTTAGGAAAGGATGTCAAATGTTTGCATCCCATATGGAAGAGGTAGCTAGAGATAAATTGGCAAGTATTGAAGACCAGCCACCAAAGAGAGACATTGATTTCTCTATTGATTTGGTGCCAAAAGTTGCCTCAGTGTCCAAGACACCTTACAAAATGGGCACACTAGAATTGAAAGAGTTGCAGATGCAACTTGAAGAGTTGTTAAAGAAGGGGTATATACGCCCAAGTGTCTCACCTTGGGGAGCCCCAATTCTTTTTGTGAAAAAAAGATGGAACCTTAAGGCTATGTATTGATTTCAGACAATTGAATAAGGTCACCATAAAGAACAAATATCCTTTGCCAAGGATTGATGATCTATTTGACCAGCTAAAAGGTGCAAGAATATTTTCCAAGATTGACTTGAGATCATGTTATCATCAAGTGAGGATAAAGGAAGAGGATATCAACAAGACAATGTTCATAACAAGATATGGGCATTATGAATTCACAGTTGTGCCATTTGGGCTATCAAATACCCCATTTGTTTTCATGTGCCTGATGGATTGAATGTTGAGGGAATACCTAGACAAGTTTGTGATTGTGTTCCTAGATGATATAATCATTTACTCAAGGACAAAAGAAGAGCATGGGCAACAATTGAGAATGGCGTTGCAAGTTTTAAGAGAGCATAAGTTGTATGACAAACTAAGTAAGTGCATCTTTTATCAAAAAAGATTCACTACTTGGGGCATATTATTTCAACAGATGGGATAACAATTGATCCCGAGAAGATAGAGGCCATTAGAGGATGGCCAACACCAAGAAATGTAACATAGGTCATATCATTTATGGGCCTTGCTAGTTATTACTGAAGATTCATCAAAGGATTTTCAAAGATTGCAAGCCTAACCACTTCTTTGCAAAAGAAGGGAGTGAAATTTGAATGGACTTCCTAGTGTGCAAAGATTTTCAACAGTTGAAAGATATTTTAACAAGTGCACCAATCTTGAAGATTGTAGATCCAAATGAAGATTTTGTGGTGTGCATTGATGGATGCAAGGAAGGGCTTGATGGAATCCTCACTAAAAAAGAACATGAGATGAATTATGCTACAGATGACTTGGAATTAATAGCCAATGTTCATGCATTAAAAATGTGGAAGCATTACCTTATGGAGAGAAGATTTGAGCTAAGGACAGACCACTGTGGTCTAAAGCATTTGTTTGGATAGCCAACATTAAATGTCAGACAAACTAGATGGTTGGAATTTCTAAGTGAATATGACTTTGAATTAAGCATATAAAAGACAAGGAAAATCATGTGGTTGATGCAGTCAATAGAGGAGCTCATGAAATGCATATTTCATCCATCAACATGTTCCACACAAATTTAAAAGACATAATTTTAGGGGTTGCAAATTCAGATCAACAATATCTGAAAATAAATGAAACATTACAACAGGGCATTTTACAACATAAACTTAAATATTATGAATTGCAAGAGGATGAAATACTCACGTATAGAGGAAAAATATATGTGCCCAATTCAGTAAGCTGAAAAATACAGTGCCCAGGGAAATGCACAATGTGCCATATGTTGGGCACCTAGGATATTAGATAACAATTGTAGTTGTAAGAAGCTAATACGTTTGGCCATGAATGAAGAAAGAAGTGGCTAATTACATAGCCACGTGTCTAGAGTGCCAGAAGGTGAAGACAAAGGATAGAAATCCAACGAGGATGCTACAACCATTGCCCATTCCTGAGTGGAAATGGGCAGTGGTTACAATTGATCTTATTACAAAGCTGCCCAAAACAGTGAAGCAACATGATTCCATCATGGTGGCGGTGGATAAATTAAAAAAGGTTGAACATTTTATTCCAATAAAGACTACACACAAGGCAAAAAATATTGTAGATATTTACATGAAGGTAGTTGTTAGGCTACATGGAGTGGCTAAGGCAATAATTTAAGACAGGGATCCAAAATTTACATTAAATTTTTGGAAAGGGTTGTTCAAAGGCTCTAGGACAAATTTAAATCTTAGTACAACTTATCACCCAAAGTCAAATGGGCAAACATAGAGGACTAACAAAATCATTGAAGACATGCTCATAATGTATGTGATGGACCAACCATCAAAGTGGGAAGACTACATCCACTTAGTAGAGTTTTCTTACAATAATGGGTATCAAGCCTCATAAAAAATGAGCACATTTGAAGCATTGTATGACAGGAAGTGTGACACACTAGTATTTGGGATAACCCAATAGACAGAGTTGTCATTGGGCCAGATTTGTTGAAGGAAATGGAAGAGAAGATGTCAAGGATCAAGTAGAATTTAAAGGCTGCCCAGGACAAACAAACAAATTATGCAGACAAGAATAGAGTCTTTAGATATTTTAAAGTGGGTGAACATGTTTTTCTAAAAGTGAAAGTGAAAAGAAGTTCACTAAGATTGGCTTGTTGCCCAAAGTTGGTAGCATGATATTGTGGGCCTTTTGAAATAGTAGAGAAGATAGGGCCAATTGCATACATGCTAACATTTCCTATGTCCATGAGAGTGCATGATGTATTTCATGTATCATTATTAAAGAAATATGTGTCTGACCCTAACCATATAATTGATTATACTGTGATCTGGGTGGAACACGAAGGGGTTTTTCGGGTGGAACTGATACGCATCCTGGACCAGAAAGTCAAAGTGCTCAGGAATAAAGCCATAAGGTTGGAAAAGGTTCAATGGATCTGCAACGGTCCTGAAGATGCAATATGGGATCACGGAGAACTTATGCAAGAGGAATACCGACAATTTTTTGTCAATTTTCAAGAAAATAGAAGCTAAAAATGCAAGACTCCATTTTGGGGCAGATAGAGTTCCATAACCACATCTCGTAATTCTTGGTCACATGTGATGATAGCCCTGATAAAAAAATGGTGCAACCTGATGGACTGTGGGTGCATTCCTTAGGTCAACAGGTTCATAAGAACGAGAGATTATGGTTGGGACTGATGTTGGAGAGTAAACAAATCTTGTAATTTTATATTTTTGAATATTATGATGTAATTTGTATTTGTATTTCAACATGGTGTTGTGCACCAAGGACGGTGCACAATCGTAGGGGAGGGGGAATGTAACACCCCCACTATAATCCCCAATTTAATTAATGCATAATGTAGATATGAATGTGGCTATGGCGAATAATATGTGAAATGTATTTTCTGAATTTTTATAAATATAATGTGATGCCACTTGTTGGGGGATATGGACAGAGATGGGGGTTGCGTTTTCCATAAGAGAAGAGAGTGTCTAAGAGGGGTCTAAGGAGGAAATTAATTATGGGTATTAATTCAACCCATTTTCCTTAATTTTATTATCACCGGTGATAACTTCTATTTTATGTTTGACTGTATGTGAGTCAAATCATTAAACTTGTGTAAGAGGGTGGCCATGAGAGTTACATATCATAATTATTGGGGAGAATGGGGTCGAAATACAATCAACATTGGGCAGAGTGAGCAGTCAATCGTCTTGGGAAAATATAGGAAATTTGTATGGGGGTAAAGAGGTACTTTTACACATTCAATTTTACATGAACAACGAGCATAGAGCAGGGAAGAAGGGAACTGGAGCTAGACCAAGAATGTTGGGCGAATTCTGGAGCATGGTGGAGTGTTTTGGAGTTGAATATTGACGAGCTAGGTAGTCAGGCATGAAGAGTGAACTCCTATGTGAGTTGCCCTGTAAAAATAAGTGTTTGTTGATTTTTCCTAGCAATGAGTTCCCTTGAGTTCCCAACAGAGAGATTCATGGTTACTTGTGCCAGAGAGACCCTAAGAAATGAATGGGATGCCTAATGGATTGAGAGCAGTGAAGGGGTACATTCCTTGGGTTGGGTGGGTCAAGAGGAAGAGATCTGGAGGAAATTCAAGATAGTTGTGGGAGATTTCCAGTGGGTTGTGGGATATTGAGCTGTGAATGGAATGTGAGAGGTACTCTTCTCTTGTGGATTCCTAGCCCCAACTTGTGGGTGACTTATTGTTGAGATTTGGAACAACAAGTCTATGGTTGGGTGGAACGTCCTTCCCAACTAGTTGGTTGCACAAACATTTTGAAAGATAAGTGTTTATCTAATTTATGAATTTTCTTATGTCTTATGGTTGTGCATTTTATCCTATGCATGGGAATGGTTTTATGTGTTGTTGTAGATGACTTATTACCTACATTATGTTCATTTAGAATGTTGTGGATGCATTTAATTGTGGGTATCATAAGCTAGTTAAATTTGGATAAAATACATAGTTGGTAAGCTACAATAATTTAATTAGCAGAATTTTTTTTTCAAAATTTATGGGTATTTTCTATAAGTAATGCTCCTTGGTTAAGCTAGGGAATGTTACAATTAGGCACATTTACAAAAAGGAAGCATTATTTATACACATATAAATACATACACACACTCTTCAAAGGTTACTGTAGTATCATTTTCAAAACAAAACCAGAACATTGTTAGAAGATCTATAACTAGATTTGATTCAACATAATAGACACACAACACATGATAACAACTACACTACACGAGAAACCAACATAAATTAAAAGATAGGGTTCGCTAATTATGAGTCTAACAAGTTGTCCTTGAACTCTTGTACAACTAGGATGCTATCCTACAAACATAGGGCTTCCTTTGACATATTGTTTGCATGGGAATTTGATTCTTTGTAAATATGCTTGAAAGAAACATATGCAAACTGCCTTCTTACCTTCATGACTCTGTTCCTCATGGGATTTAAGGCTAGATTTTGTATTCTACATCTTCCATTTGCCCAATACATAAACAACTTAAAATCTCCCATTGTCTGAATCTTTTCCAGTCCTTTTTCTGCAACAACTTTTAAAAGAATCCAGAGAGCATAAAACTCAACTTTATTATTGGACCCATAACTAGCACCATATTTAAGAGTTGAAAAATAACAAAAATTGTGATAAAAAAATGTCTCGGCACAACATTTCTCGAGGTTCCTTTGCTTGCCCCACCAAAGAATCCCCAAATAATCTCATGGTTGAGATAAATCTCTTTTGTTATCCTTGAAGCTTTAGCAATGTGAAGCTTCCAACTACCCCATATGAAACCCTAATTTTGTGAGCCACCTGACTAGCTAAAAAACATTTCCCTTTAAAAACCATTTTTTTTTTCTAAACAACCATAATCCCTAAAACACAAAACATGATAAGTCTCTCAGACAAAATAAAATAAAGATCTATCTTGATAACAACTCTCAAAACACTCCACCATAGTTGCTTTATTCCATTTACCCCCAACACTCACCCAATTCACAGCTTTAAGAACATCATTCCACGCTATTTTTGAGAAAGTGCAATGAACAAAAAGACATAAATTGATTCATTGTTACTTTACATAAAGCACACCAACCATGACCTTGCTAGCTTTAATTTTTATCATTGTTCTATGTCAAAATCTTGTTTGTTAAGGCAAGCCAAAAAAATATTCCAGTCTTTAAAGAGTTGTCCAATTTCAAAACATCCTTCCACGATCGTAATTTATCCACTCTCACCTCTTCTTTTATATATAAAAGCGAATTTATAAAAAAATATAATTAAAAACAACATCTTTATAAGAATAAATTATTGTAGGTTCCATAAATTTTATGAGTAAAAAAACACATGTTCAAAATAACAAAAATTAAACAAAATTTTAATATATATTTGCACAATTCAAACACATAGATAATTGAACATGTAGTATTAATTTTAATAAACATTTTTATTTTTAATCAGAACTGAGATAATATATTAATAAAAAATGAGCAGCCTTAGCATGCATGGTAGTACAAAAGATACATCAATTTTTTTCATCTGATCCATTCACCGTAAAAGATCTACCACTACTCTATATTTCTGCATATCATCTTGAATTTTACAAAATCTTAGTACAATCCAAAATTTTTGAGTATATATACGATAAAAGACTCATAATATGCATATTGTTTTACAAAACATTTACTATCGAGTTGATTGGTTTGACTACGGTCTTATATTTCCATATCTTCCTCTTGTGTTGGATGATTCAAATCAATTCCTAAATAAGTTGTTGTTGGAGATGACCCACTGCTGGAGGGAGAATCTACAAGCATTGGAGAAGATGGCACCCTCTGAAACTGCAACTGCTCCACCTGGCTTCAGATAACATCCAATTCGTCGTGTTGTTGTCTCGTTGCTTCTCTTTGTTGGATGATTATGTCTAGGAGTTGGTTAACCCGGGATGAAAAAGAACGTTGGTCCACCTGCAATTGCCTCACTTCTTGTTCCAAGACTTCCACTACGGATATCAGTGCCTGCATATTTGTGTTCCTTCTCATCATTATTGCTTCTTGGTAGTCTGCTTGAGGCTTTGGGTGGGTGATTTCCAACAATTATCCTTGAGTTCCACCCCTCTGCACTTGAAAGTCGTCCCCTGAGATAGAGACCCCAAACTCACACCGATCACTGTTGACTGAAAGCTGATGCCTTCTCTCCACCTTGCAATGTTCTAGGGTATACGCCGAGAGTGCAACCTCCATCTCTACAAAATGAATTCATACTTCACTATGCACCCACTCTTAAATCGATTTCTCGATAGCACATTAGACCTTTTATTGGCACCATCGCTTGCGTCTCCTTCCAAATCCAACTGCATGACAGAATGAGCTAGTACCACCAGATCATAATTGTGCATGTCGTCTTGGCTCCGAATTTATGCACTCACATGTGAATTAAATCGCCCACGCATCCACATGATTACATTCCACCATGGAGGGAGTACGAACCCAACATTTTTTTTCGTCTCCTTCATAGCCAAATTACCTGCCATTGAATTTGGAGAGATTGCATACCAGAGAGCCCTTCATTGCACAAGCAGAGTGGACACATAGGAGAGAGTAGTCTGATTTCCATGAAATTGAATTGAAAATTCGATACGAAGCTTCTGTCTTGTGACGTCACGAGAATTTTGAATTAACACCCGTAGAGCATGCACTTTGTGATTACAGTGCTTCATTAATTACAAAATTTGATGATGGGACAAATTCCCATTAACTTTGATTATTCCTTTTGCCAAAGTGATTGTTGAGTTGGTATGTGATTCAACCAAGCAATTATTCTCCCTTTTGACATGGAAGAATGGGACTTTTGAAATACTCGAGATTCCAATTTTTTTTTTTTTATATAGTATTGCTATGTCTATAGTTTTCAAGCTTCCCTTTGATCGGGCTTATTATGGTGTTCTTGGAATCACCCACTTTGTGTAATTGTTGCAACTATAATCCTTTAGCTAACTGGATTCCCTTGAAAGGGACATATTCTTCTGCCTGATTATTTGTCGCTTACTCCAAGCTCCATGCATAACTCAATTCTTGATTTCCTCTCAAGTCGATTATAACCCCTCCCACACCCGCCACCCCGTTAATAGATATTTTTATTAAAAAAACATATCTATTCAAAATACTAATCAATATATCTACAAATTCATTTAACTCGCCTTCCTTTTCAAAGTTTGAAAACAAATGTTTGGTTGATGAGTTCAACCACTCTTAACCTAAGACCTATTTTAATTGGTTTGAGTGGATTTCATTTTCAAAGTGTTTTTAATAGCATTGATTAAAATAAAAATATAAAACTCTTTGAGTGGATTTCATTTTCAAAGTGTCTTAATAACACTGTTTAAAATAAAAATAAAAATATAAAACTTTTTGAATGGATTTCATTTTCAAAGTGTTTTTAAAAGGATTGATTAAAATAAAAATGAGTTATTTTATTTTATTTTAGAAGAAACGATAATATAAATGTAAAGGGTTTTTAAAAGAAGGGAAAGAAAAATTGGTGTAAATATCATAAATTTGGTGTAAATCATAGTTTTTTTAATTTAGAAGAAAATTTTATTTAATAAAATTAAAAATTTAATTGTTGTTTAGAGATCTAAGTTATATTATTAATTCTAAGTGTTTTTAATTATTTATTTATTATTTTTATTTTTTTATAACTTTAGTGTTTTTAATAACATTGATTAAAATAAAATGAGTTTTATTTTTATTTTTAGAAAAAACGACAATATAAATACAAAGGGTTTTTAAAAGAAGTGAAAGAAAAATTGGTGTAAATTTCATAGATTTTAAAAGAAGTGAGAAAAAAATTGGTGTAAATTTCATAGAATTTAAAAGAAGTGAAAGAAAAATTGGTGTAAATTTCATAGATTTGGTCTAAATTATAGATTTTTTTTGATTTAGAAGAAAATTTTATTTAATAAAACTAAGAATTTAATTGTTGTTTGGAGAACTAAATTATATTATTAATTCTAAGTGTTTTTAATTATTTATTTATTAAAGTTTATTTATTTTTATAACCTTGAGTTTAGTTTTTTTTTAAGTAATGTTTTATATTCAAATATTAACAATATATACATAATTGTCTGTTAAACATCATGTCCTAAAAGATATTTAGGCTAACAAACAAAGTAAAAAAAATTTATGACAGGGTGCTTGCTTATGGAGGGAAAACAGGCCAAGTTTTAAAGTTAAACTTAACATTTGAAAAGTTTTGAAGCAACTGATGTACTAATAGTCAAGATAACCAACTAACTAGATAATCACAAAAGAGATATCTAATTGTTTGAGGTAGAGAAAAATCAAATATAACCTGACTATAAAAACCTGATATCAAATTAACCATTAGAAGGGGGCACCTGCGAAGCCATTGGGCTAGAGTTGGTCATGGGTCCCACAACCAAAGAAGATCTTGTATGTAGTTGACCACTTGAAGGGAATGAGATAGATCCTCCAATGGTTTTTGACCAACCATGAAACCATCGTCATTAACAAGTTGTTCTACTCCTCGAGATACTCCATCCTCTACTTGAGTTGCCTGAAATCCTGGTCTTTTGGAAGCATGCTTAATGCCACCATGGTCTTGGTGTGCCAATACAATTTTAGGGTTCTCAAAAATTTCGAGTTCTTGGTTCTAGTGCATCTCAGGTCAAGAATGATGCTACCCACCTATTCTTCCACTTTCTCATCCTCCTTATAAGCTCTGACCAATCATACTTCTTCTTCCAGTGCTAACATGGTGTCTCGATCCTCTGCCAGGACAAACTGATGATAGAAATCCGCAACCTCAACAACAACCTTAGCTGCATGTGTTTGGTGGGCAAAGGATTACCTAGAACTGCCTCCTTGAGGAGCCATGGGAGTGCAGGGAGAGGAAAGACAAGCAAACCACACCAAAACATAGTTGGAGCCCCTGTCCATAATCAACATAAACTAGAGATTAAATATGCGACAGAGACTGGGAACATCGAAGGATGAAGGCCCTCCCTGCTTCATCCTTAGACTTCCAACAATCATCGTGCTAGAGAGAGATAGGAGTATCATATTCTAAATGCCCTGTGTCGTCATGAAAACCTTCATTACTTCACGTCATGCCAGAACCATTCGACTCGTAGCCTCCATTACCCTCTCATCCGATCGATTGATCCACTCTAGATTCACCATTATCCTCGACACGTGGGGGGCATAGGAATGAAGAGACATCCCCAATCGCCACCTTCTTTGTATTGATTGTGTGGTGGACAGTTGACACCCAATCCAAGGAAAAAACTTGAATTTATGGTTGGATTCTTTTTTATATATTTATTGAAATGTTATGATATTTAATTTATTATTATATGGAGTTGGATAAATATAGTAAATTATATGTTTAATTCGTGGGAAACTTATGTATTGGGTATCATTGATCTTAATAGAGTCGAATGTTGATATATACAATGTTCGCGTGACATTATGATTGGTATCAATATATTATGTTGTTGTTATAGTTTGACCCATGCACGAGACAATACACTTTGTAGACATATGGTGTAAGAGCATGTATAATTCCCTACATCTTTGAGAGTATCGAGACTATATCGATCCTTGTTCATACTATATTAGTTGAATTTAGATTTATATAATCTTCAATTTGTTATAAAACGTTTTCTATAGATTATGCATTTGTTTGAAGTTTATAGTGCAATAGCTTTCAAATGATTAAATTAACATTTATCCAAAGATAATATATTAATATTTTTTTATTTTTTTTTAGGTTTCAAGGTTTGGGAAATCCTTCTAGTACTTCCCCTCATTTCGAGGATAGTACTAAGGGTAAACCCTATAATCTTTAGGGCACAAGGCTGATCAACAACAAGGTTCAGAGCCATTATAACAATATACTCGTTGCGAGCTCAACATGTCACTTGCATGAATTGAACCTAGGTAGGGAGGATAACAATCATTCCTCCCAACCACCTAATTCAAATAATATCATTTAAATATGAATATTTATTGTTTTTAATTAATATTTAATTTTGCATTATGAACATTTATTATTTTCCTTATATTTTTGTCAGAGTAAGTTAATAAGTGGTTAAACTCGAACTTTTTATGGTGGAAATTTTTACCTACATTGGATACTATAGTTCTCCCTAATTGATGGGAACTTTGACCATGAAGCTTTTTCCCTAGGGTTTTGGCCCATTTTAAGATGATCCATATTATTGAAAAAAAAATATAAAATAATGGATTAAGGCAAAACTTTACCGCCCCTAAAAAATGAACTCATAAGAATGATTTTGAGTTTGTACACTTATTAACTCACTCCATTTTTGTCTATTATGACATTCATTATTTCTTAGCTACATATTGTTACATAAACAAGGGCTGTATGGCAACTTAGTCCTTGCCAAATAGATTTGGAAATGGAGATGATAGCTGACACCCTATAATTATTGATGATGATGATTACTGTGAAACATGAACAATATGTTAACTAGGGGCTAGTTTCATAGTCTTAAAAGAAATCAATTTGTAAAGATTTTAAATGAAAAAAATTAACATTGATAATCATACCGTCATGACACTTACTTTATAGATTTGTCATATGTCGTATTGGAATTTGACATCTCTGACCACATTTTTACTTTAATGTGGATGTTATATAGTTTTGGGATTAACCTAAATTTCCTTCCAGTTAAATTAAGCTAGCCAAATGCAAATTGTTTTTTAAAAATATTCAATTTTTCTTTTTGAAAATAAACCTTTCAAATTTAATAATATATGTTTTTATATAATATGTATTATATTACATAATAAATATAATCTAAATAATATATTAGATAAAAAATATAACATAAATATAATAATAAATAATATATTAGATAATAAATATAATATAAATATAATAATGCATAATAATAAATACATAGTACAACTAAACTTTTCATATTTGGATGTGGTGATTGGCGAAATCCATTGATTATGTAATTAATTCTACATATTGAAAGACATGAATGGAGCAATAACACTTCAATTCTATCAACCAATTAGAAATGAGAAACACAAATATTTTTATTATAACCAAAAATATATATTTGTTTTCCTATGTTAAACATTACATTGCATACACAAATTTATGGTAAAAAACAAATTAATGTCACATCAAAAGCAAACTCATTGCTATAGTCCAATGGCACTAATAAGAACATAATTTTTATCTTTTATTTTAAAATAAAATAAAATAAAGGAACAATTTTATCTTTTATTTTAAAAACATTTTTTGTTTTGTTTATAAATACAATTAAATAAATGAACAAATTTAATTTGTTCGATTTGATAGGTATCCAACATTGCTGAAATTTTACATTCAATTTGAACATTTTTACCTATTTAGTTTTTTACATGATTGTGAAGAGGAAACCTTCAACATTGATGTGGAGTAAAATTGTCAACCCATAAAAAACTACCTACCCTTCATTTTCTCTTTTGTAGGGGTACCCTATGAATCAACTCTTATATATATAATTTTAAATGCTTAACACTTCCCTGTTCTTTTATGGTTTTCTCTTCATAACTGGATCAAAGCTCACCCCCATGTCCTTTAGAAAAAGTCACATGGGTTTAGCTTGGATGGTGGGGTAGTATGATTGTTATTTCCCCCACTCCATTTCAATTCCCACAAGTGACATGTTGGTCTGTTGTGATAAGGCTAGAAGGGTAGATGCTCCCTGCATAATGGTCCACTCTAGTGTGCATCAGGATGTCTCGACCCTTGCTAAGTTATAATTTTCCTATTAGTTGTTGGCACTAGCATAGGGGTTATAGTAGTAGCCAACTAGATTTGAACCTAGGCTTTTCCCACATAATCTTGGCTAATTACCGATTCCTCTAGAAAACTTGAACTCTTATTTTTTTTCCAAGGAAACTCTTGCGGAAAACCCTCCGAGTACTTCCCCATGATCCATGGATGGTAAACGAGGTAAACTGTCGACCTCGATTATGGGGCCTAACCCGATGGGGACATCAAACGAGGCCAAACAATCTCAACGATATAACTGCTCGAGGACTTGACCCGGAGACCTCTTGCATTATAACCACATCACTCATCCGTTTGAGCTAATCCACCAGGCCAAAAATATTGGACTTTTATCTAGTATATAGTAAATAAGAATTAACTTATAAGGAGAAATCCATAAATGAACGAGAAAGCATTAAACACCCACACACACACACACATTGGCAAAATACTCCATGTGTAGGAAGAAGGAAAAGTTGAAACTTCAAATATTAGGGTGTATTTTTCTTTTTTTTAATAGAAATGGTTAGGATTTGCATCAAATAAAAGAAGGGGGTTGTAGTTGTGCAGTCTAGCCTTTTAATATAATCAAAATTTGGATAATCCAATCCAAAAAATCTCCATGAAATGCAAAATTTGTTGCAGATTGTTTCCCATTTATACTATCTTCAAGATTCTAAAACTATTCTCAACTATTTGGCTTATGTAAATCCTTACATACTTGCCTAATAACAAAAGACACTTGAAATACATCAAAAAAGATGATTTTTTGTTTTTGTTTTTAACAATCTTCTTTCTTTTTACAATGGATGATAGGATGGATGGGTTGGCCCTCAATTCTTGCTCAGATTGTTGGTCATTGTGTCTTCTTCCATGATTGTTTCGAGCTCATGACCAAACAATCCAACCAAACTTATTAGAGAAAGTCCTTAATTCTACAAATCCAGGAGATTGTACCATGCCCAAGTGCCTTACTTTCTCTTGCAATTCCTTGATTACTTCATATTGTTCAACACGCTTCTCCCTACCACTTTCTTCTCCAACCTCCAGAAGCACTAGTTTGCTCTTACACTTTTCTAGTCGTGCCTTCATTGCTATTAGTTGTCTTCTCGAAGTTGAAAAGTCCTTTTCATAACTTTGCTCCTAAGACTTCCTACATGCCTCTATTATCTCAATGTCATGAGCCACTGCCTCTTGGCTACCATCATAGAGTCGTTCACAACGTTTGAGAGAATCATGAAATTTGTCATTAGGGCCAGCCATTGAACTTAAGAAAGACAATCCACACACCACAACTCTAAAATCTTTTGAAATTGAAACTAGTGGTTGAGTGGCAAGATGACAAAAACACTTATTCCTAGCAGGCCTTCTCCAATTCACAACAGAAGTAATGCATGAAAAAGAGATCGAAGGACCAGGCTCTTTTGCAAACAAGAGAACACGCAAAATTGATGATCGAGAAACAAAAAACCCAAAAGCATTGAATTTAGGATAGGAAGCGAAAGGGCTTAGCTCCTCAGCGAAAAAGAGAAACTAGTGTCTAAGAGAAGCACCAAGCACCTAATTCAGAAACTTGAGATGAGAACAACACAAGGAAAAAGAGCCAAAGGCCCAGGCTCCTCTACATGCAAGAAAATGATCAAAACGAGGCCTAATACCATACCATTTTTTCGTGGTCAAGAGAGAAGCATTGAGAAGCCTATCAATAGAGGGAGGATAAACCCACATGCACCATGTCAACCCATCCAACTAGGGCTCATAAAGATTGATATGCATGAAACTGAATAGTTGCATGGAGGAGCGCCCCCATAATCCTATAATCATTCACGCAATTGGAAAACTCCCTCTTGTCTTGCGCCTTCAGTGAGTTCATAAACATAGAGTGGGTTAAAATTAAGGGGATGTTAAAAATTTCCTCACCCTTATCCCCGGATTTTTCATAACTTTTCCAAATGGTAGAGCACATGTTTGATTTACCATTGCATTAGCCCAATGAATGAGTCCTCTCAGAGAATGATAGAAATGAATTTTGACAAAACCTTCTGAATTTTTTTGGTTACAAATGATCCACTATGGAAATGTATTTGAGTTATGGAAAGAGAGTTGAAAACCATGTGAAGAATGACAATCATAGAATCTCCAACTACTGTTAATTGCTTAATACCTTTATCCTCCATAACTCAAATACATTTCCATAGTGCCAATGCCTTGGAGAGTCCCCCCCGCCCTAGCACATGCCACCCTTGTATTATATTACTCCATTGGAATGCCCATATTTCCATATGCAAAAATATAGATAGAGTAAAGTGCGTTCGATGTGCGGGTGAAGAGCTTTTCTAGTGCAAAGTTTAAATAAAATAAAAACTATTTTCATATAGTTTTGTATGAATTTCTTTTATTATGAATGTCTTTATTAATTCTGAGAAATCAAAATCTCTTTTAAATGTTTTTTTAAGTAAGATTACTTTAAATGGTAAATGTCATACAATTAATCTTTAAACAATGTTAAATCCAAATTCTACTACCAAATTGACCAAGATAGCATTGAAACTTATACAACTTACAATTTTATAAGATTTGGATAAGGTAGCATGCATCTAATCTTCTAGAAAAAATTTGGACAAACCAAAGTATATTTTCTATTTATGTTTATTACTAAGTTAATTGTGTTTATTATTAATTTAAACATTGCTTTCTTTAATATGCGTGGATGAATCAAATAATTATTGAAAAATTTTGTTACCAAATTGACCAAGATAGCATTAAAACTTATACAACTTATAATTTTATAAGGTTTGGATAAGGTAACATGAATATAATCTTCTAGAAATTTTTTTGACAAACCAAAATATATTTTCTATTTGTGTTTATTACTAAGTTAATTGTGTTTATTATTAATTTAAACATCGCTTTCTTTAATATGCTTGGATGAACCAAATAATTATTGGAGGAGAGTAAAAATAATGAAAGACCATGAATCTTTTGTTTGACGGGCAAAAGTGTATGTCAAATTTCAGCACTAGTACTATCCAATATTACTAATAGAGATAAATGCTCATGGAATGGGAATATGCAAATTTCTGTTGTAGTTTTGTTTATACCTAACTATTGTTTATGATACAAATCCTAGGTAACATTATACGAAGGTAACAAACAATTTGATAAATGATATCTAAAAATATATATTTCAAAGAAAACAATATTGCAATTAATGATAGGATACATATAAAATAAAAAACACAATGCCAATGTGTATACATCTAGTAATAACATTTAGATGTGTCGAGTGATTTATAATTTATAATGGTCCATTCAATCAATGGCAGCAGAACCACGTGTGAACTCCCCCTTCATCGATACACAGTGGGAAGAGTTTCGAAATAAACAAGTTTAAGGGAGGATGACAATAAATTCAAAATCCATATGAATTGGTCATTTTTTAACCACTCAAACTAATTGGAAGGAAAATTAATATTTTTGGCCTGAAACCTATAAGAATTATTTTGGATTGATCAAAGTGCAAATATTAGATGTTAATATTGTACAATTCGGTTGCAATAAGGGTATTTGAGGGGGTTGAATCTTTTTTTCATGAAAAATAATAATTTCATCAAATCCAAAATTACGATTTTTACAAAGATTATCTAATTAGATTCGACCGATGGCAAATAAGAAAAAATAAAAAAATGTAAAATGTTCAACCTTCTTCAATTAAAAAAGACAAAGTCATGAACAATGTTTGCTTTAAAAACCAATTTAAATTGATCTTAACCCCAAATATATAAAGTGTTAAAAAGAATCAATATTTTTTAAACGCAAACCTTTTTGATAGTAAAATAATTATAAAAAAACACACTTTTAGAGTAACATAAAGTGGGGATGCAAGTCAATACTAACAAGACGAAAGTGGTAGTTTTCTCTAGCAAAAGAAAACATAATCAACATAAGTTCTACTTTGAAGGCAACACTCTTGAAGAAGTCACAGATTACAAATACCTCAGAATTGACTTCAACAAAAATCTAAGTTGGGAAGGTTACAGAAAGAAAAGAGCTTTGGGAGGTTGGAAAACGTTGTATGCTTTCCAAAATAGGTGCAAAGAGACATAGCAATGGGATTGGAAGACTGCACAAACTCTCTTTGGGCTTTTAGTGATCCTGCTGGTTCTCTATGGTTGTGAAGTGTGGGCCAACAATACATCTGACTTACAGTGGAAGCAAATTGAGAAGATTAAAAAACACTTGGTTACAAACAAGTTTAAAATTAAAAGCTCAGTCCCTTATGATATCATGCTGAGTGAAGTGGGGGCTGCTTTTATTGAAGCAATTGATATGGTGCGACTCATAAGATATCTAAAAAAATTTGAGCAAATGGAAGACGACCGTTGACCTAAGGTCGTCTTCAATGACATATTGTACAAAAGAAAGAAGACGTAGATGCGACAAAATAGTAAATGGCTTAGTAAACGAGATATTTACTTGAATAGGTGCCCTACGAACAATAAAAAGATAAAGGCTTTTGTTATCGATAGGTTCCACAAGCGAACTTGGGTTAAAGGGCTAGGGATAAATAAATTGTATTATATTGAAGAGTTTAACCCCACTTACAATCATCATAAAAAAACGTACATAGGGGCCAATATATCTTGGAGAGCCAAAATGCTTATTGTTCAATTAAGAACAAATTTCCATCAACTTTGTTGTGAAACCGGGTGCTGGAAAAGACCAAAGGAAGCTTGGGAAGAAAGGTTGTGTATGTTTTGCACCTCTGGAAAAGTGGAAAAAGAAAAAACATTTCATTTTAGAGTGTGAAGCCTTCAAAGACACTAGGAACAACTATGTAAGTATCTTGACAACTAACTCTTGGGATAATTTATTCAACAAAGGGACAATGGAGAAGTTGGGAACACTCATCATCAAGTTGAACAGAAAAAGGACTGAAATACAAATCAGTGTGTGAAACAATCTGTCCCATAAGATTAGTCTCGTGAACGTTAAAATAATTTCGTTCTTTCTAAACACAAAATTTCGTTCTCCTTAGTGTGACATAAAATTGCCACCATTGGCATTTGACTTGCAAATTAAAATTAGATATCCACCGGAGTCCTCC
>ML808979.1:83164-96533 GCA_009831015.1 Picea engelmannii | reverse complement strand
TGATCTTCAACAAACTGTTCTGCAATTCTTCTCTTCTTCTGTTTGTTTAGCAGGTCTGCTTTGCATCAACTTTTTCTGCTCATTTTGCTCTGCTTCTGTTTTGTCTGTTCTTCTGCTCTGCTTCTGCTCTCCATTTCATCTCTCGATACATATTTTCTCAATTTCATATTATACCACTGCTCATTTTCTTTTTCTTACTATTTATTCATGTTCTCTTTAGAACAGCCAACCCGACACAGTCTGGTTCATCTTATTTTATACACACGAACACGACGTTTCAACTTCCCAACTTCTTGAGCAAAATGACGACAACTGTCCAGCCAACCGAAACGCCAACTGATCGGCAACTAATTTGCAATCATGAGTCTGATTCACTAACGGATTTGTAACTGAAAGAGTTAAATGTGTGTGGAAGAACAGTAACCCTCCGATCAATTCAAACCTTATCCGCACCGTTGGATAATCTTCATTATTCTTGCCTTTTAAATCGGGTTTCAGCACTTTCATATGCTAGCCCTCCTGAGCTTAGCTCCCAGTCAACTTGACCATCACTCCGTGACCACAACCTTACCTCGTCGGGGCTACGGGGTTTGTGATGCCTCAATGCATACACCCGCGTGATTCCCGATCGTCCAAATCGCGACGCTCCTTTCATACGCTAGCCCTCCTGAGCTTAGCTCCCGATCAACGTGACCGTCACTCTGTGACCACAGTCTTACCCCGTCGGGGCTACGGGGTTTGTGATGCCTCAATGCATATACCCGCGTGATTCCCGATCGTCCAAATCCTGACGCTCCTTTCAACGCGTTAGCCTTGCTGGCTCTAGGCCTTGGACCATATGACCGTCAACACATGACCTCGGTCAAACCTCTCATCGGGGTTTCGACATTTTCGATGTCACCATGCACATGCCTACGGAATTCTCGATCCTCCGATCCCCGATTCTCCGATGAAGGAAATCAACGGTCCAGATCTCATTCTTGCTTTAACGGCTGCGATCAAATCGCGAAATTGCATATCGCGATTTCGGGATTTTCGTTGTCAAGTGAATTGGACATTTCAAAGTCCCGATCCCTGATTCTTTGCTGACGTCACACGTGGTTTGACACGTGTCACTCTGATTCGTGACTTACATGTGCCTGAAGTGTTGAATCTGCCTGACACCTGTCATTCCCTGGTTGTGCCACGTGTCCCTAGCTGATGTGGTCTGCTGTTGTGAGTTGGATTGACGGTCTAGATCACATGTTGATCTAACGGTTCAGGTTCAGTCGAGATTTCTTTCATCGCGATTTCGGGGTTTCTGATGTAATTGTTCACGGGACTCGTGAAACTCCGATTCCCGATTCTCCGATGAAGCCTCCTGTCGAGCTTCTCCCGGTGGCCCTCGATCGCTGCCACGCGTCCTTCCAAATTGACGGTCCCGATTATGTCGGGATATCGAGACTTTCAATGTCCCGCTTCTCACGACTTTGAGAACTCCGATCTCCCGATGGCTTATCTCCCTCGCAGCTTCTGCAGATCTGACGGCTGTCGGCCTTTCGGGAAATTTGAATGGGATCCAACGGTCACTGGATCTCTGTCTTCCTTCTCCTCTGCAAACTCCTGTGTCTTGAGCTTTGCTGCGTGCGTTTTCCTCAATGCTGTTCCTCCTGAGCTTTCACGTTCGAATCCCCAAGGGATTTTATCCTTCTTATCCTGCCATCTCCACTGTTGTCATCAATGACAAGCATTCATTGTCTGTTCACTGAATTTGCCAACACTTCTTTCCTCTTTAGAGCTTTAGTCAGTAGTTATTCATAATTGAAATATACAGAAATACTTGTAGATAATAACCGGCAATTGCTAATTGCCAAATTGTTCAGTTGGGCCTTATTTTCTCCCCTTTCTCTTGCTTTGGTTTTCCATAACATGTATCGAATTCCTAAATCAGGTGACAGATGACCCTGGGAATTATCCACCAACCTTAGCTAAGATTTTTCTACTGTTAGGGTCCAAAAGTGATTGAGAAATAGTTACTTAAAATAAATATATTGATCATAATATGCATTTGAGTGTATGATAAAACTATATGCTATAATACATATAAATATGACTATTTTTAAGACCTAATAGTATTGAGTACTGTAAAAGAGGTCTCTTTGGACCTATTCCCTTTTGTATAATATAAATCTTATTTTGTTAGAAAAATAAGGGTATAGAGAGAAATACACTAGAGGTGAGGGAGGTATTGGATGGGGAAATTAGTCCACAACATTGAAAAGAGTCACTTGGGTAAATCTTACCACTCCCAAAGGACATACAAAGAAAACAGGAGAAAAATACCAAGAAGATAAGTATGATAATGAAAGAGGTATTGAATGGTGAGTGAACCTGTTACACAGTGTGTGACCACCTGCTGGCATAATGTATTTTTAAACAATAGAAAACAATCGATGTCCTGATTGTTTTAGAGGCTGCTATTATTTTTTATTGAACCTGACAAAAGTATTTGACAGTTGGTTTTGGGTTTTTCTAGCTCTGGGTGAATTGGACCAACGTCTCAAACCCACCTGAACACACCATTTAACCGTCAGCTCTTAAGTGGGATTTAAATCCATTGTTCATAATTGAATTTTTCAAGTGTCTCTGGGATCTGTAACCAGCTCATGTAATGACATACTATGATATTTCACCATGTTTACCAATGTACAAGGTATTTGGTAGGTATGTTTGCTGAGAAAACTCCAGAAAAAAAATCACATTTAGGTACTAGAAAAGCCAGAAAAGCCCCCAAGGGCTACTCTGTGTGTGTGTGTGTGTGTGTGTGTATTTCTACATGATAAAAGATTATGATGTGAAATCCATGGAAGGTAGATTGATCAAGTTTATTTCAATAACATTTATTGTCAATGAGTGAATTTTGCTTCTCTTATTATCCCCTCAGTAAAATTCAACTTGTAGACATTATTGTCCCAACAGATTTCTCTTCTTCTTTCCCTCTTTCTTAAGGAAAACTGCCTGGAACCAATTTACTGTCATTGCTTTGTCTGCTTGCATCTAATATTTTTTATCATTATTTTTTAATCACAAACAAGTTGTCTATCCAGTGTTCTCTTCCTATTTTCATTTCATTCTATTTGTGTAAGATCAAGTCATGCGTTTTAGGGGTTTTGTGCAGGTCGTAATGTTGTGTTAGATGAGTTTGGAATTCCAAAAGTTGTTAATGATGGAGTTACAATTGCTCGTGCTATTGAACTTCCTGATGCAATGGAAAATGCAGGAGCTGCTTTGATCCGGGAGGTAATGTTTATCAGAGCTCAAGGTCCATATTTTGCGTTAACATATGAGGAAAACTGGGTAATGAATTCCCTTTTTAAAGTTCTTATGAGTAAATTGATCTTGAGCAAGTTTTTAAAGTAATGCAGGTTGCAAGTAAGACCAATGATTCAGCAGGTGACGGGACAACTACTGCATCTGTTCTGGCACGGGAGATTATCAAGCTGGGACTTTTGAATGTTAGTTCAGGGGCCAATCCAGTTTCCTTGAAAAAAGGGATTGATAAAACTGTGCAGGGGCTTATTGAGGAGTTAAAGAGAAAGTCCAGACCTGTAAAAGGACGGGATGATATTAAAGGTTTGTGAGCAAGATTGTATCGAATGCTCTTTCTGTCAAGGTATGGACCATTGTTATGATTCAACCTAATGTATTCTTACCAAATCATGTTTTCATTATGCAGCTGTGGCTTCAATATCTGCTGGAAATGATGATTTCGTAGGAACTATGATTGCTGATGCTTTAGACAAAGTTGGGCCTGATGGTGTTCTCTCTATAGAGTCTTCTTCGTCTTTTGAAACTACTGTTACTGTTGAGGAAGGAATGGAGGTAAGCAGGGAGATTATACTGCACTAAACCAGTCTTATCAAGATGCCTGTCTGTCAGGTTTTTTTAAAAGTTGCCAGTGTGATTTTGGTGCAGATTGATAGGGGTTATATATCTCCCCAGTTTGTAACAAACCAGGAAAAGTTGCTTGTGGAGTTTGAGAATGCTAGAGTTTTGGTCACTGACCAGAAAATTACAACAATCAAAGATATTATTCCTGTGCTTGAAAAGACCACGCAGTTGAATGTTCCGCTGCTTATTATTGCTGAAGATATTTCAGGGGAAGCATTGGCTACGCTGGTTGTCAATAAGTTGCGTGGAATAGTTAAAGTTGCTGCTATCAAAGCTCCAGGTTTTGGCGAGAGGAGAAAGGCCCTACTGCAGGATATTGCTATAATGACAGGTAAGCTTTGATTATGAACGTCAGAAATTGGTAAGAATTAGGAATTAGATCAGCTTTTATGCAAGGCAATTTTGAAACAAAGCGATTTCTTGGTTCACTATTGAATTTGGTGTTTGTTAATGTCTTTGCTTTTCTCCTATCTATGAGAGGAAATACTATCAGCATTGATTGGGGCTTGTTCATTTCAAATAGTGGATGTAATAGTCCAGGTTTTTTTGTCAGTCTTAAAATTATTACCTTCACACATCCAAACAAAATCTGGTACTTGCCTACTAAATACTTATTAGAAGTCCAGTGATTTCCACATCGAACACACAATGCCCATGGGCTGGGCTTTTGGTATTTTCCTGAAGTAAACCATCTATTTATAAAGATAAACATGGCTTGTGAAACATATAATACCATCTCAGTGGTTTAAGAATGAAATAAAGAAAAAAGTTATATTAATGTTTGCCAATGATCAAAATGTTTCAATGGGATTTATAGTTTGAATGGCCATCATCTATATTACCAGAAATGGGAATTGGAACGAGAAATGGAGTCTGGAGGTTCCTCTACAAGAAATTAAGAGAGAGAAAAAACAACACACTGAACTTCTTGACAAGTGCAACATCAGTAGCACAGGCAAAATTATTGCTATTTTTCTTTAAACTCAGCAAACTAATTTCCGTTTCAATAAATTTTTATACCCAGATCCAGAACAACAACAAATTCTAAATCTGATTTATAAACAGAAATATAACTGAGTAAAATAACTATGCAATGCACAGCTGAAAATATGGAAACCAATCACGCATATTAAGAGACACCAGATATACCCTGGAAACCCCTACTCTGGGGAAAACCAGCAAACGAGGGTTTTATTAATATGCTTTAGCAGATCCAGAAAATGAATACAATGATGCCAAACCTGGCAATCTCATCCAATAAAAGTTATGTTTGAATCTGGGTGGATATGATCCTAAGGCTGTTGAGATTCGTCCTTGTGCCTCACAGCCTTTGCTGTCTGCAAGCTTAGTCACCTGGTTCGTGTTCGAGTTCATGTTCGATGACCTTGAAATTCGACAAAAGTTCGACAGTGAAAATTTTGGGAATAAAATTCGGCATTAAATTCGACATACTACAAAAGTTGAAAATTAAAAATATATATAATACAAATATTGAAATATACAAATTTATAATAAAAGTATAAAAAATATGTATTAAAAGTATAAATTTGAAAACTAATAACTATGTAATAAATAAATTATAGCTAAATTAATATGTTATAATTAAATTAAATTATTACATAGTAGTTATTAGTTATTAATTAGTTATAATAGTTATTAGTTTTTATTTAATTTAGTAATAATAGTTATTAGTGATAAATTGATAATAACTATAGTATAATAAATTAATATGTTAAAAAATATACCCGTTGGCTGGATTCGGTCGACCATCGAGGGTACGGGTACAACATTCCAGACTCTAGACTAACTATACTCAGTTTTATAGTCTAGATTCCAAATCGAGTAGGGGCCATGGGAAGTAGGAAAAACTTGAGTTGTTGTCAGTCGGGACTTGGGTGGGCTGGCAGCTTGAATAGTGGACTGGCTCTGGTTGTTGGTGTATTCTTGCAAATCGAATGGAGGATAGGAGTGTGGGCACGAGACGCAGGCAACAAAAGCGGCACAAATTAGAACTGAGGGTTTAATTTGTGTTTTGGGTTTTGTTTTAAATTTTTTTAAACCTCGCGTCAACCAAACCTAGTTGAATCTAGACGATTGCAAACGAATTTTAACGAATTTTTATTATGTTCGGGTTCAGGTTCACATTCGGCTTGGAGTACGACTTACAGTACGACGAACATAATCGAATATATTTGAATTAGGATAAAATCCAGCGAATTTCGAATTTAATGCTTGAAATTCGTTGAACCCGGTGACTAAGTCTGCAAGTACAACTGCTATATGGCAGCTAGTACAGCTGTTGGGTGCGTTGTAGGGACACTCGCCCCCTCCCCTGATCTGGTTCTGGCTGAGTTGGGAAGGCTACGGCCTATACTTCTCTCCCTCTCAGCTGCAACAATCGCCACAATGCGGACCCCCAAACGCCTTAACTCGGCCTCTGTAGCATACTCGACCCTCACAGCTGCTAAACAAAGGGACTCAACCCCTCTCACACGCGAAGCCTCACGACTTGCTTGTAAATGAAGGCTGGCTGCCTTCCAATCTCCAACTTGTCTTCCTAGACCCTACAAGAAACCCTTCTCACTTTCAATCTGCAGCAGAAAACCCTCTGGTGTCACACTCACTCAATGAGTTGAATGATTTCCTCAAGCCACCTCCCCTGCTTTTAAATCTCTAGCTAAGTGATTCAATGGTGGAGAGTAAATCCTCAACGTGCCAATCAATGGCTACGATCTAATCCGAAACTCACTTTGACTTTTGGATAAGATCAAAGAAGCTTCTCACAGAGAGTTAACTAATAATGATTAATAAGTCCCTTTTCCTAAGTTTGGAGTTAGGAAAAATTTAAACGATCATTAATCAAATTAATTAATCTCATTTTCCTAATTTAGACTTTGGGAAAATTTAAATCACTTGGAGAAACATTAATCCATGTGTCCTTTGGCTTGCATGCCACCTTGCCTAAGCCAATAACACCTGTCCAAGCTACAATATTTCAACAAATATTCCTTTAGGTTTCTTAGCCTTGGGAGTTCTTTTCTTGCAACTTCTAGGTTGTTTATTTGCAATTGTGATAATTGCCACAAGAAAAGGGCAACAGATCACAAGGTGTCTTCACGATCCTCAATCAAAAAGTTTCTTACTTGTAAGTTGGATACGAATGATGTCCATGATCCCAAAAAAGAAGCAAAACAATCACATAAGAAGTGCTAATCACAAATATAGGATGCTTAGGGTCTTTCTATAGTCGTAGTGATATTGTTCATGGGAACACAAGAGTTAAACCGAAAACCTCCGTGGAGATTTCTTCAAGGTCATTTTAGTAGTCTTCTGAAATACCATGTATTAACCAGATTAATGTACCTTGTATTAATCAGATTTCAACAAACCCTATTTTCACAATTTTTGAGCGATGCTGTGTTCAATTTATAGTTTTGATCATTTGAATCGATTCAAAATCCTCAAAACACTCAACTAGCATTTATCAATCATTGAAATTGGAAAAATTACATAATAAAATATATATTTTAGATTGCTGACAAATTTTCTCTCAAAAATCAGCTCGGATTTAGTTAAACAAGCTTTAGCCCATGTTGTGTGGTTCATCTCGTGCCTTTGTCAAATTACACTTCATCCATATGCATGGTGATTTTCACCTCAGCTCGTATGGTTTGAGCTCTCGAGGGATGAAGTTATATTCCACTCAAAGCTCCATTGGAGAGGGCTAGAGCTCTACCCATAACCATGACAACCATAATAGGACAATGAAGAAAGAAAGAGACTCAACAAACAACGTTTGACAATGAAGACCTTTCCTGGATGGATTTGGATCCCCAGACACATTAAGAGAATGTGTGCACTGATGTTGCAACTATATCTTTGCCCTCTGGACCAGGGGGAATCAAGCCAGGCTCAAAATCCCCCTGTTGAGTCTACTCATGTTGAGGATGTAGATGATGAGTCTGAGTCTTAGTCCGAGTCCGAGTCCTCTGAGTCGGAGTTTCAGTATGCAGATTCAGACTATTAGATTGTGTAGTCTCTACTCTCTAGCCTCAACCTAGACTCTAGAGTTATTTTTGGACTTTATAGGCCATTTAGAGCCTTTTTGATGATGTATTTTGATTCAGAATCCAGATATTCATATGACTATGGACTCTCGAGTGCACTTGCCACTTACTGTTTGTGCTATTTTGGTTTTATACAATGTTCTTATATAAAAATGAGAAACTTTGCAAATTTTTGTATATTGGTTTGGATTCACATGGATGCACATGAATATGCGTTTCTTTTTTCAAAATTTGAATATTTTATGTATTTTTAGTGATCGGTTTTTTGATCCGGTTTTTTTCGGTTTCGGTTCAGTTTCGGTTTTTTGGGTCGATCGGTTCAAGTAACTTTGCTTCAGAGTGCCTTCCCGCCTTCAGGTACTCCTTGGATGCGTTGTTCCATCTCTTGCAACCTAGACAGATAGTGTATTGGGACATTAGAGAAGACATATACAAATTATATAATATTTAGGTCACCTAGACCTCACCCTCGACGAGACTAGGTTTGAAGATGCTTTTCTACTTGGAGCACTTTTTGGAGTTATGGGATGGTACCATTGTTTGCCTTCGATACACATCCAAACACTGGATGCATTCATTCAATATCCCTCTAGGACAACTCCGGGTCGGTTCTCATCGACTTGAGTGGAGACTAATCACCATATCCCACGTTCTTATAGGGTTTGCTAGATGTGCCACCTATAGGAGCCAAAGATAGAGATGCACCTCATTTTCCAATGCCCCGTATACTATGAGATTAGGGGACGTTACTACTACCTCTACAGGGACTCGGGGGGCTCCCTCTCTACGTTATTTCAATATTAGGATCAGAGGTGCCTATCTCTTTTCATCATAGAGATTTTCAGTCACAGATCCTAGCTTTTGCACGACCCCCCCAACCTCGGTCGGACCAGAAGGATCACCTCATGCTTTCATGCCCTTCCATCAGATCAGAGCAACAAGTGATAGGTTGAGTTCCAGAGTACTTTAGATCATAGAGTGGTGAAACCTCGAGTCTCCTCTTAGCCTCCCTCGTTGGGAGATTGATCGATATGTTTAAGACTTGTTTAGAGGTGGAGGATCATACATTCGATCACACATCCTCACAGTGATAAAGGGTTAAGCTCTAGATGGATCAAGAGCAGGGCACCTCTCGTCCATCAGATTGCCTCCCAGCTCCAACGGAGCAGTTAAAGATCCATTTAGAGTTTCTTTCCTTCGACTTCAAATGGTAGGAGAATTGAGCTTCCTTGCGCCTACTATCATACAGTCAGATCCGCTGGTACTTGAGGATTCTGACAGCGAGCCAATGCGACCTCTGTCACCCCCGTCAACATTGATCATTGCACTGAGAGTAGCGAGGTGCTTTACAACTTAGTATGGCGAGGACGTTGTCATGTAACGTTACATTAAAAAATATTTTTTTATAGTAATGGTAGTATGGGGGAGATGTTCTCAATTAATGTTACATTAAAAAATAATAACGAGTATGGCAGAGATGTTGTTACATAACGTTACGTTACTTGACAACAACCAATAACATAAAATTAAAATTAAATAAATACATGCATTGGTACGTGACAACATCTAAAATGTAAACTGGCATAGATTCATCTTAAACCTGTATCTATCAAGCACCTTGAGAGGGATCAAATTTCTTAAGGTGTAAAGTTTTTTATCATTTAATATGAAGGAATTAATACATGGAATTAAATGATAAAAAAATTTAAACCTTAAGAAATTTGTTCCCTCACACTACCTGATAGATCCTGGTTTAAGATGGACCTATGTTGGTCATATCCAGGAGACCTTGACCTCAATGGCTTCATCTTCAGATCTCTCTCTCTCTCTCTCTCCTCTTGACTAGTATCGAGTTGTCCAACTCCTACCTAGAACACTCACACTTTGTATCATCGTACCTAAGATGTTGTTATGTACATTCTATTTTTGGTCTTAGCTAGACTTGGTGCTTAGCTTTGTCAGATATTTACCTAGATTATACTTTCAGTTTTCTTGTATCTTTCTTTCTCTCATTATATAGGAGTTTCTTTTGCACTCCCACACTGTATTCACACTGGATGTATCCTTTAGTCCCATTGACCTACTTTTGTGGTCATTTTTTGGACATTAAAAAAATTATCTTATCTTATCTCTCTGTCCAACCAATCCATTCATATCACAAGGCTTGACAATCTTGCTCGACGACGTAGCGTGAAGATGTTCAAATTGGACAACTTCGCCCTCAAATTCTCTGACATCTTTGAAATCTTTGAGAACCTTATTCAAAGGCTACTCTGCTGCACATTATCCTAGGCTCTGCTCTTCAACAAATTGAAGAAGAAAAAGTGGCCATGGTGGCACAGAAAGTGGAGGCATCGATTAGGCTTGAGAGCTTGTGATGATGGCTATAGAATTAGAACCTCAATTGGCTCAATTTCATTTAAAACTCATCCAAGCAACAATCAATACAAAGAAAAACTCATCCACATGAGGTGATCAATGCATAGAAATGGTCCAAGTTTCTCGTCTTTTTTGAAGCAACGGTTTCTAGTGCCAAAAGACGAGAACCACTTAAAAAATGATGTTTCTTGTCTAGTTGATGTTTCTAGAGCATTTTTCCATGGGAACGAGGCCCACCATCCTATTTATGGTAACATAGGCCATTATCAATGTTTGTTTTGGTTAGGGTTCACTATTGAACAATTGTTGAAAATAAGCATGAAAGCATTAAACTTCCATATCAGTTGTAATATTCAAGGACTTGTCTATTGGAGTAATTTTTGGCCTACAATTATATGGCCATGATGTCTGTCAAGTTTTTAGTTGTTATAGGATTCGTCTGCCCTGGGGGATGGATCCGCGGTTCCTTATATCGGATATGCCAGAATCTGCCTAGGATCCGCTTCAAAATGGTTCTTTTATAAATGAAACGTACTCTTCTTCGTGGGTGACTCTCCTTCGTGGAGTAATTTTTGGCCTACAATTGTATGGACATGATTTCTGTCAAGTTTTGAGTTGTTATAGGATTCGTTTTTCCTTGGGGGGATGGATCCGTAGATCCTTATATCGGATTTGCTAGAATCCGCCTAGGATCCGCTTCAAAATGGTTCTTTTATAAATGAAACATACTCTTCTTTGTGGGTGACTCTCCTTCGTGGGCTTGTTGACCATTGCCGTGTGCGGCCATATAATCTTCTCATTGCTCACTAGTAGTGCCCTAGACCCTCAGTATCATTCTACGACTACTTGCTGGAAGTCGACAGTGCGTCACATGCTTAGTTTGAAACTGAAGTACACTACTTTTGCCTCTTATTTAAGTGGTTTCATGCTGGATCACCTCTACTCTTCTTGCGATTGTGGATTCTGTATAGTGCCCTATGCCACTATTTGTTCTCCTGTACGAGTACTGTTTTCGACCTGTGTCTAAGCCTCGTCCTCCATGTTGCTAAAGTATGTCCTCAATAACCTAAAAGCACTTTTTTTTTTGTTTGCTAGCGTGTCCGTGAGCGGTGGGACTAGCATGTGGCTGAGAAACCATGACTCAAGGGCATCTAAGCCATCAAAATCACCCGGGAATCGTACCCGGCTTGGGCCACACCAACCCTTAGCTGGCTGGATTTTTTGGTGTCTCCTTTTGACGAATTTTATCCTGGGTCGCCATGTAGAACGAGGCCCATCGAAACCAATTGCGCTAACGAGATTTGACAACCTAAAAGCACATTCAAACTCATTGTATGGTTTATACTTTTTAAATTTTAATATCTAAGTTTATCTTATATGCTATAACTCTATAATTTATTTTTTATTAAACTTATAATGTATACCTCCTAATGGTTAAGAACATATGTTTCCTCCTAAGAGGTCACAAGTTCAAATCCAGAGGGGGGGTAGGGTATGTAGACCTCCGTAAACTTTACTAGTCAAATCATTGGGCGGAGGGAGTCCCTTGCCCCACAAATAAGGGGGTCTCTCATACACCAATTTGGTGTCTGGCTTGGCTGTGACCTTAAAATTAGATTAGTATTATTATTATTATTAGAAGTTTATAATTTAACTTTCATAAAATAATTAATGTATTATATTAGTTATTATTTAGAAGTTTTATATTTTAATTATTTAGAAGTTTTATATTTTAATTATTAAATATAAGTATTTTATATTTTTCCATGTAATTCATAAATAGGAAACCCTGTAAACTTTATTGTTGTTGATGAGTGGTAATTAGGATAAACCTTCGATGTAGACTATAGTATGTTTAACTTGATGAAGACATTGAGTATTAACATATCAGCATGGCACCTTACAAATTATATCACCCAACGACTCGAACTAACCCATCGAGCTATAATATCAATATTATATATTACAAATGTAAATATAAATCATATATTTAAAAATTTCTATATAAGTTTTGTTAGAATTAGGGCAGTAAAGCAGAACAGAAAAGTCTTTTTGAATTTCAGTGAGAAAAACAACTAGGTCTTATAATCAGAAAACAAAACTACACTGCTTGAACAGAGAAACAAAATTATGTGCTCAGATCTAAGCTAGTTTAGATATTAGCTGAAAAGTAGATCTAGAATAAACATCGATTCTAATCTACAATGCTGGTGTAAATCTTATACAGATCAAACTAAAAATAAACACAGATCTGATCATAAGCAATATAACAAACTTCAGAAACAAAGAAGAAACAACCAAACTCAAAATAAAGTCCAGATCTGATAAAGGTAAACTGATCTAATCTATGTAAGTAGATAGATAGTAAATCTCATTAATGAAGAACTTCAGAAAGTAAATAACAACTTACAGATCAGACTGTAAGATCTTACCTGGAACCTTACCTCAAACATCTGAAGGAGAGCAGCCACACATAGGTGATGTAGATCACTGAAAAATATGCTCAGAAAAAGTCTAGTTCATAGATCTACCATATAGGTTAGATCTCTTGCCAAGAGATGAATGGATTTTCTTGCCACAAGTAAGGAAAACACACACAGAAAAAATTGTGTTTAAAACCCTTATGCTCACAGAAAACTTCAAGGACCCAAACCCCAACAAGTAGGATATACTGTAGCTAAAAACTAGAGGCCAGATCTGTGGAGAGAGGCCATGGTTCATGCAGAAAAGAGGCTAGAAAGGTCACGGTTCAGACAGAGAACAAGACAGGGGTAAGGAGGGCCACGACTCAACAGGAAAGGAGACGATCTATCACAGCGAGGAGCCTCAAGGGCCGAGCTTACCACAGCAAGGAGTCAAAGGCCGAAACACCACAGCAAAACCTCAAGGGTTGAGTCACCACAACAAAGAGTCAAGGCTGAATCACCACAGCAAATTCTCAAGGGCCGCACCACAACAGTAAATCCACCAGCAACAGTTGCAAGAAGGGGGTC
>ML808979.1:20494-38051 GCA_009831015.1 Picea engelmannii | reverse complement strand
TGCTGAAAGCTTGCCATGATGGCCCTTGTGGGGGTCATTTTGCTGCAAAAAGGACCAGGCATAAAATTTTAAGGATGGGCTATTATTGGCCCATCATATTTCAAGATGCCAAGAATTATGTCCAAGCTTGTGACAGTTGCCAACGCATGGGTCAACCAACTCATAGGGATGAGATGCCACTCCAGCCTCAGGTAGTGTTAGAGCCTTTTGAAAGATGGGCCATGGATTTTGTAGGACCCATTCACCCACCTTCCAATCAGAAAGTCTATATATTGGTCTGTACAGATTACATGACCAAGTGGGTGGAGGCAAAAGCACTTATCAGAGCGTCAGAAGAGGCTGTCTTAGCATTCTTTTTTGAAAATATATTTGTTAGGTTTGGCGTTCCCAGAGAATTGGTCACTGATGGAGGACCCCATTTCACATCACATAAATTTGAAGCTCTACTCAGTAAATATCATGTTTTACATAGAATAGCTTCTCCATACCATCCACAAGGCAATGGCCAAGTGGAAAGCACCAACAAAGTCATCGAAGCCATTCTTACTAAAACAGTGAGAGAAAATCGTAAGGATTGGTCTGACAGATTGCATGAAGATCTATGGGCTTACCGAACTACTTGGAGGAGCACAACTGGTTTTTCTCCTTACGAGCTGGTATATGGAAAAAGCTCTGTTTTTCCCATTGAATTCAAAATAAAAACCTTAAGAACTGCATCAACAGTCAATCTCGACTTGACTATGGCACAGAAAGCCAGACTGCAGTAGCTCAATGAGCTTGATGAAAAGCGTTTGGACGCCATCCATCAAACCACGGTGATTCAACAACAAAGAACAAAATGGCATGACTGAGTCATTAAGAAGAAATTATTCCAGAAAGGAGATTGGGCTCTGTTGTATGATTCATGCTTTAAGAAATTTCAAGGAAAGTTGTGTACACGATGGCTAGGGCCTTACGAGGTAGACACCGTCTTTCCTAATGGGACAGTCCGGTTGATTACTATCGATGGATCTAATACACACTTACATGCAAATGGTCACCGCCTGTGTCTGTATCAGCGTCCACTATCCAAGACAGAATTGAAAAGTCGCTGTACAACTGATACAGATTATCAAATCTTAAAGGAAAAGGAGCTTGCTCCTTCCCCTTATGAACTTTAGGACTTCTTTTGCTCAGACTTTGGATATAAATAATCTTAGCAAAATTTGCATTTCTCTGTTTTTAGTTGAAAATTTTCTATTTTCTTTACTATGCTAATAAAGCCTTGAAAGGTATCAGGCAATTATGTGTGTGCAGGTAGATTGATGAACATAAGGAAATGATTAGTTCATGGAAGTTGAAAAACTTCCTAGAATCGAAGTAAGGTAACGTTTGGCCAATTTCAATGCTGCTACACCTTTTTCCGATGAATTGATCGATTTCAATACTGTTACACCTTTTTCCGATGAATTGGCCGATTTCAATGCTGTTACACCTTTTTTCGATAAATTGGTCGATTTCAATGCTGTTACACCTTCTTCCGATAAATTGGCCGATCTCAACGCTGTTACGCCTACCTCCGACATTTTTGAAAAAGAACCTGCTGATGGACTAATTACTGTCGTTCTTTCTTGCCACTTCACTCTTTCTTTTTGCCGATGCCGTGGCTCCAGCCCTCCAATCTTTTGTGCAATAGTACCACTAATTAGACAAAACTGATGCTTTCTATCTGAAAGTGTTTCTTCATTATGACATGACTTCACATTCGGCGATATCCAGTTGGCTCACTATAGTAAGGACTACGTTTTTGCAAAATCTGTCATTTCTCTCACGATCCTTCATCATGCCAACTATTACGCGCCATTCCAACGACGGTTGGATTGTGTGGTTACTCCGACAGGTCGTTATGTGCGGTAATATTTGAGGTACGTGATTAATCCTATGTGTTAAAGTAATGAAGATATAAAAAGCACGATTTCCTATTTATTAACCGATTACACCTGGAGCCAATCCGCTTAGTTGGGGGGGGAAACGTAAATTTAGCCGTTCATTCCGAATTTTATACACACCTCCACCACCTTTCCACCCACACTTCTTTTAACTAAGACACTGTATTCTTTCTGCAAACCACGTTCGAGCTTATTGCGTCTCTGATTTAGGTGCTAGTTTCTCCTCTTATGTGCCTTTTAGACCCTCAAGAAACATCATGGGAGGATCAACTGTGAGATATGAACCCACAACTTTGGACAGTTTGCTGCTACACCCAGAGGCCTACCAAATATTTCTTCAGGCCGGTTGGATATCGTATTTTAAGAAGTTGAAAGAGTTTAGTGAGGACGAGGTATTGGAGTTTAGTCAAAATCTTACTGAAGGGTATTCAATGGCGAATGTCGCAAGGATTCCAGTAAAAGAGGCAAGCATTGCTACTATAACAGGGTTGCCAAGAACAGGAGACCAATGGTTTAACAGAAAAAAACATCTTTCGGATGTACAGAAGGGGTTCCTCATCAACATTGAGCGAGTTCAGACCAAGGGCAGAGGTGTAGATGTCAATTCCTTACCAGAGCCATGGGGGGAAGTTGCAAAATTTCTTAAAAGGTACATTATCTACGAAGGCCGATACCAAGTTGTTTATTTTTCTGATTTCATCTTATTATCACATCTGCGACATAAAAAAATGTTAAACATTCCTTATTTTCTCCTACAATCATTGCATAACATGGCCCGTTTTGTAAAAAAATCCAAGAGCCACAAGAATTGCGTTTCTAATCACAGACTCATCGGCCTATTAATTTGTAGAGGTATGGGCATTTCCAATAACCTATTACCTGCTGCAGTAGACCAACCACAGTCTGTATATCCAGAAAGGATTGCACCAGTCCCTGAAACTGCAACCCATGGAACTCTTCCAGAGCCTCTACCCTCGGCTGCAATAACAGTCCAAACCCCTACTGTCATTGTCCGTAAGACGACTTAGAAAAGAAACCGTATAACCCGAAGCCATCCTGGCACCAGATAGACAAGCCTTGACGACTTTGCATTACAACAACCTTTAGCTGTGGACAAACAAACATATGAAGAGCCAACCGCTCGACCATAATCACAACACTTGGCTGATACACCGATTATTGAAATTCTACCTCCTGCCTCTGACAAGAAAACCCCTGCTCTTACCTTTGCATTACCTAAAAAGTGAACAAGGATAACATGGTCCACTATAACATCAAGACTGCTTACCCCCTCTGCTGTGGCACCAACTATCACACAGACCCCTCCTATCGCTGCTGCAATCACACATGATTCTCCTATTGCTGCTGCAACCAATCAAGCACCTACTATCATTACCTGTGCGTCTTCGCAGAAAAGGAAACAACCATTCAAAGGAAAACCTCAGAGATCCATTGATAAAATTGGATCAACATCAATCAGAACCCTCTGGTTGCTGTGACAGAGAATTCTACAGGGGTACAAATACCAGGTTTTACTTTATGCCCAGAACTGCAGGAAACTATCTTCTCCTTTCAAAATGAATGTACTCAATTTGTAGCAGAATCATTGGTGTTGCCTGATGATTCTGCGCATCCTATGTCCATTGATGATATCCAGATCATCACAGACCCTAGTATACCAGAACATCCTCCTTGTGTGCTTGAGGAAGAACATACTGTTCCTCCTCTAGCAACGAAGAAGAAAACCACTACTTTCGTTTCTACTTTACCCAGGAGAAAAACGAGGTCCACCAGGTCTGCCGAAGCTGCAATTGGAAGGGAAGAGTTGGAGTAGGCCGTTCCTATTCTTCGTCCACTGTCATCTATGGTTGATACATGGACGGTTCCACAAGAACCAATTGTCCATGTTGAGACTGATCCACAAGAACCAGTCCTGACAGATACAACTGTTACACCAGAACCAACTACTCCACAGAAGATTGTCCTACAAGAGCTAGTAATATTGGAACCAACTGACAATGTCGAGACTGCTCCACAAGAACCAGTCCCGACAGACACATATGTTCCACAAGAACCAACTGTCCATGTCGAGACTGATCCACAAGAACCAGTCCTGACGGACACAACTGTTACATAAGAATCAACTCCACAACATGCTGAAGATGTACCACTTGCCCAATTGTTTGCCCAAATAGAGCAAAAGATCAAAAATACAGAAAATTCCAGGATTGCTGCACTGATAACAGAGAATTCTAACCTCAAGGCAGAATTAAAAACCCCGAAACAGGAGGTGGCAGTTGCCCGACAGAAGAATCCAGAGGGGATAACCATGGACATCCTAGCACTGACAAAAGTTGTTTTGGGCAGAAACAAAGAACTCATGTGTTTTGAGTGTGGCAACATTTACTATGAGGCAGGATATGAGGTAGTCAAAGTTCCAGTTGCTACATGACCAACAAATGTATCAATCAAGACTGAACATGGACTTCCTGCTACACAAAAATCAGTAAAACAGAGGAGATCTCATCGTCATAAATTAGCTCCTGGTATACCAGAAGCTTGCAAACAAGAACCTCTATTTTCTTCACGAGTTGTTACTCAAGAAACTCAAACTGATCCTATTCTCAAGCATAAACAAACCCAAACAGATTGTTGACTCAACATATTTTCTTTTTGACACAACATTCTTCATTACCGGCACTTAGAAATTTCTCTTAACAATTTTGCACTGGAGGAGATACTGATCTACTTCATCTACAAAATAAGGTTTGAATGTGTTTTGCATGAGGACATGCAATGTCTTTAGATGGGGGGTATGTTAGGACCCTGAAATGTCCCTTTTTCACTACACCTTTTGATCATTCAACATTCTCATTCCTAAGATAAATGACTATTATAATGAGCACCAAGACCCTTTTTCCCAAGGTACGAACTATTCATCTTGCTTTTATGTTTTCATTTACTTAGCATGTTTGTTTGATAACGTTCACATATTTTACCCATGAAATAATTTAACTAATGATCAAAGTGTTAGAAAACCCCACTTCGAGAAACTCGCTGCTGTCACAACTATGTGCAAATCCTGGAAGCTGTTACATGACTTCTGCAACGGATGCCCATCAATCCTGGAAGCTGTTACACAACTGCTACGAAAGAAGCCTGTTAATCTCGGAAGCTGTTACAACAGATGCCACCAGTCCTGTTGTGATATGACTGCTGCAACACCTGCTGATTAGAATGCTGGCTCACAATGTTGATGAAGGAGAATTCAAGATTTTGTATTAATGATATCTAACGAACAACCGGAGAATCGAGGATTCTCAAGACTGTTCTGTTTTTGAACACTGATCGAATCTGACTTTAAATAACAGAGCTTTTGTAATGTAAAGGGTTGTTAGTCTTTTTCCTTGAACTAAAGAAAGGAGCGATTATTGTACACATACATCTTTTTGGCAATTGAATGAAGAAGTAGATTGAATTTATTTAGCAGACTGTAACCTATCTTTTTGAGTGGATCCAGTGAGAAGGAAAGGGCCCACCTTCCTCACCGATTCCCCTCTGTTTCGAATTCTAGATTTAGTCGTTTTCATTGCAAATGGTTTAACTGTTAGTTATTTTTGAATACAACTGCTGTTACAGTTTAGTTCCTTCTTGGTAAATGCGCATAAACTTGTCTCATTAGAATTAGTGGTAGTATATGCCTTGTCTATAAGACCCTCAACTTATTCCATGTCAGAGATATCAGTTGATTGGAAATCACACCTATTGGTAGAGTATTCAAAAAATAAGTTTGCATGAGAATTAATGGATGGACATGCTCATGATGACATGTACATGATCGTAGATGATGTCATCTATTATAAGGGGAGGATTTATCTGGTTCCTGATTGTTTTTTCAAAAACAAGGTACTACAAGCATTTCATAATTCATCATTAGCTGGTTATCAGGGCTTCCTTAAGGCATATAGACAGATCAGAGAAAGATTCACTTGGAAAGGCCTCAAGGAGGATGTCATGCACTAGATTAGGGAGCGTGTCACATGCCAACAAAACAAAGATGAACACACCCACCCAACAGGTTTATTACAACCTCTTCCTATTCTAGAGCACAAATGGGAGAGTGTATCCATGGACTTCATTACATGTTTGCCAAAGATACAGGGTAAGTATTACATTTTTGTAGTAGTGGATCGATTGACCAAGTTTTCTCATTTTTTTTCCATCTCCATATATTACAATGCATCTCAAGTTGTAGTTTATTCTTCAAGGAGGTCATCAGGTTGCATGGGTTTCCCAAGACTATTGTGAGTGATAGGAACAATAGGTTTATGCACACGTTTTGGCAAGGAATATTCCATCTAGTTGGCACAAAATTAACCCCCATCACTAGCTATTATCCACAAATAGATGGCTAAACTGAAATAGTCAACAAGTGGGTGGAGGGGTATCTCATGAACTATGTGACATGTCAACATAATGCGTGGTTTAAGTGGCTATAATTGGGAGAATATTGTTACAACACCACTCATCACATGTCCATTGGTATGTCTCCCTTCCGCGCCTTATATAGTTACGATCCTCTCACTTTTAAAGAGATATTTTTTGGATATTTTAGAGCTCCTATAGCTAAGGAATGGATACAAAAAATCCAAGACATATCGAGAGAGCTCAAAGACGATTTTCAAATAGCTCAAAACCAATAGAAACTATATGCAGATAGAAACAGGGTGGAGTGCACTTTTGGGGTAGGGTACTTAGTCTATATAAGGCTCCAACCATACATGCAAGAAACCATGAAGAAAAATGGCGCTGAGAAAATCAAACCACGCTTCTACGGTCCCTACATGGTAAGGAGAAAAGTGGGGGCAGTTGCATATGAGTTAGAGCTACCACATGGAAGTAAAATCCATAATGTATTCCATGTTTCCTGCCTAAAGAGGGCATTGGGACATCATATCATTTCTAATAAGGAATTGTCTCCAGTAGATGATGAAGGTCAAGTGATTTTAATTACAAAGGAGATATTAGAGGTAAGGGAGAAAAGGTTGAGGAACAAGGTTATCCGGGAATATTTAATTAAATGGAAAATTTTTCCAATTGAGGATGCTACTTGGGAAAATGAACAGGTGCTACAACATAAATATTTAGAATTGCTTGTGGAAAAGCAATTTCTAGCAGGGGAGACTGTAATGTACCATTCCAAGTGACAGGGGTCTTGAGAGACTTTGTAGTCTAGTTGTTCCCTCTAGACTATAGTCTCATAGAAATAAAAAGGGAACTAAGAGGCCCAAAAGGAGTCACTTAGGTATTAAAGTTATATTATTCAAGTGACTTTAGTAAAAAAAAGAAAAATTAAGATAATTGGATAAGTGGGGAGAAGAAAGTGAATAGCTTTAAAATCCAATTAAATAATTTAAGTAAAGATTAAAAGATGGGATAAAAGAGAGGGAGGGCGCCTCACTCATCCATTCTTGATCATTTTATCTTTTCACTTGTGAGCTTGAGAGCTTGGGAGTTTGAGGGTTTTGTCTCACTAAACCCTAGAGATTAGCAAGGAGGTGAAATATTCCTTTGTTCCTGATCCAAGTTTGGTCAAGGTGGTGAAATATCCCACCCTCACCATTCTATTCAGTTCAGTTCAGTTTCAGTAGTGTGTTGTTGAAGCAGGGCACAACTTTGGGGGTTTTCTGGAGAAAGGGCGTACTTTGGAGTAATGAAAAATTCTATTTGGCCAAAGGAAGACATATCTGAGGCTAGACATACTCCGGGAGGGTTTTCCATCACCCTAGTGCTGATCCTGATTATTTTGAGCACGAAATGAGAGGGAATATATAATAAAGAAATATATTGATATATTGCAAATGATCCAATAATGTAGCAAATATATATCAGATATATATAACAAGAGGCACATATACACAATAATACACAATTTCTATTAGTGAGTGAAATGTATAGAACTGTAAAATTACAGAGTGAAAGACTCGCTAGAATGGTGACAGCTTATCTCTGAGAAGAGATGTGACGTCTATGCTCATTCATAAGAAGATGAGTACAATGAGGCTCTAAAGACCTTTTAAACATAAATGAAAAACCCAAAACATCCAAAAAACTAGCCCTAGGAAGATGAAAATCCAAAATGTTTGTGGCCCCAATTTGGAGATGAAGCGCCAAAAGTCATGTGGGCCCCGATGGGGTAAGTTGGTATACCAACTGCCCAGGGTCGTAAATTTTGCATACGATCTCCATTTTAGGCGCATGATAGCTCGTTGGAAATGTCTATCTGAGGACTACATATTATGCTGTCAAACTCTAACTCCATATAAAAAATTTTGTTGGCGAGCTCCGAAAACGCTGTTTAGGGCCTCAAAATGGCCCCAAAAGTTTAGGACTCGAAAATCTAAGAAATAAATTCCAAGGATGAAAACTTCATGTGAGATAATTGGAATAGGTGGGTGGCCATCGATATCCATCTAGATCAATCCTCCCCCTTTAGGAGGCAATGGTCTCCATTGCGTTGAGTTCCCGTGGGAGATGGGAATGCATTTGCTGAATTTGAACTTTGGTGAGATACTTTCCTTGCTAGAGAGGTTGCGTTGCTTGGATTGTGGAAGGCTGTCTTGAACCAAATGTTGGAGGGGTTTGAAATTTCTAACCAGTCTGACTGCATGAGATGACTGTGTGCAGAAGGAATCTTTGTGATTTTCTTCAATTTTTTCGACCTGCTTCTGCTGGATAGAGGGGGCTTGAACCAAGACCGTAGTGGTGATAGTGTCCTTCTGTTCACTTCCTTCCTCAATTGCGAAGAAGCTAAAATTCGTCATATTATAGAAAACGTTTCTGCATTCTTGTGTAGAAACAATAGTCGGAACTACCTTTGGTATCCTGTAGAGATGATCCCCCAGAGTCACAATGACACTACGGGGTCAAGACTCATAAACAACATGACGCTTCCACATATATGCCTGACCCAAAAGAACATCAAAGACATCCAACAAGGAAACATCACATAATACCTCATCCTTGAAGGGCTTGATGCTATAGGACATTCGATATTGTTGGATGACGCAGAGACATCGTTCCCTACGAAGCCACCCGACGTTGTATGGATGCGGGTGTAGTGTTGTTGGCAATTCCAACTGTTTGACGACCTCTACTGATATGCGTTTCTTTTGGCTTCCGATATCAACAATTAAATGCAACAAGATCCCCTTCATCGACATCTATGAATGGAAGAGGTGCTCCCCCTCTTCAGGATTTGCTAGTGCTTCTGATTGGATTGTTGTGGTTGCGACAGTGGTAGTGGGGTCTGCGTCGATGATCTGTCCCCTTCCATTATTTTCTAAATCAGACTCTGAATCCAAGTTTGGATATTTTTCTTTGATCTCAGAAACTGATGACTGTTTTGAACGACATTCATCGGTGTTGTACTAGGGGATTTTGTGGAAATCACACCACTTTCCAGTGTCATTCTTTATCTTTCCCTTACCCTTATTTTCTTGTTTCTTGGACTGGTTTTCGAGAGGTTGTTTGTTAGAGCTGTCTTTATCATACTTTTTTTGTTGTATATTTCCAGACTAGAACTCTCGTTTGTTATGGTGCTTAAATTTCTGCTCAATTTTGATAGCATATCGATAAGTAGCTCCTAGCGATGAGATGTCTAGAAACTCCGTTTCAGTTTGGATGTACCTATGTAGAGCCCCATGGTATTTATGAACCAAATGTCGCTCAGAATGTTTGATACACAACTTGGTGTGCAATGTATGGAAGGTATTGGTGAACTCTGACACTGCTTTGCCCTTCTGTTGATGCAGTGTGGTCCATATCATGTACTGGTCTTTGCAGTTTCCAACATGGTAACATTGTTCCTTGACGACATCTACGAAAGATTCCCAAGTGGGTTCAACCTCATACATTCCATACTCCTCTGTGGAAATTTTCTCACAGTAAATTTCCCACCAATTTTTGACCTGGGGGAGAGCCTTAAGGAGCACGGAGGTGATCTTGTCCCTATCGAAAAAATTGTGCACAAAGAAATAACCTTCTACAAGATTTAACCATTTTTCCATAGCATCTGCATCTATTTGACCTATACAGGAATATAAAAAATAACTTATTTCTTGAAAGGAGCGATGCCTCCAAAGTGGCTGCTTGATGAAGACACATCTTCTATTATCGACAGGCATCGAAGGATTTGGAAAAAAATCTCCATCATTTCGTCCCTCTACCACGTGAGAGCTTTCTCCAACAACAGATTAATAGAATATTCTAATTCGTTGTTTTTATTTTCTTCCACCATGGAGGGTTTCTTGGGTGTGCGAGAGAGATTGTCCTCAAGAGAGACAAGCTCGAGCCCCAACTTTCTATACTTGGAACTCATCGGGGAAATGTACTGAAAAATGATCAAGAGAAATCTGCTCTGATACCATTGATCCAGATTATTTTGAGCATTAAATGAGAGCGGAGATATAATAAAGAAATATACTGAGATATTGCAAGAGATCGAATAATGTAGTAGAGATATATCATATATATATAACAAGAGGCCCATATATACTTTAACACACAATTTCTATTAATGAGTGAAATGTACATAACTGTAAAATTACAGAGTGAAAGACTCGCTAGAATGGTGTTAGCATATCTATGAGAAGAGATGTGACGACTATGCTCATTCACAAGAAGATGAGTAAAATGAGGCTCGAAAGGCCTTTTTAACATAAATGAAAAAACTCTAAACATAAAAAAACTTATCCCCCGGAAGATGAAAATCCAAAAGGTTTGTAGCCCCAATGTGGAGATGAAGTGCCAAAATTCATGTGAGCCCCAATGGGGTAAGTTGGTACAACAACTTCTCGGGGTTGTAAATTTTTCATACGATATTCGTTTTAGGCATACGATAGCCCGTTGGAAATGTCTATCCGAGGACTACACATTGTGCTGTCAAACTTTAACTCCATAAATATTTTTTCTTTGGTGAGCTCGAAAAACGTTGTTTAGTGCCTCAAAACGGCCCCGAAAGTTTAGGACTCAAAAATATAGGAAATAAATACCAATGATGAAAACTGGATGTGATTCAGTTCGAATAGGTGGGTGGCCATCGATATCCATATGGATCAATCCTCCCCCCTTAGGAAGAAATGGTCTCCATTGCATTGAGTTCTCGTGGGATATGGGAAAGCATTTGTTGAATTTGAACCTTGGTGAGCTACTTGCCTTGCTAGAGAGGTTGCACTTCTTGGCTTGTGGAAGGCTGTCTTGAACCAGATGTTGAAGGGGTTGGACATTTCTAACCAGTCTAACTGCATGAGATGACTGTGTGCAGAAGGAATCTTTGTGCTTTGCTTTAATTTTTTCAACCTACTTCTACTGGATAGAGGGGGCTTGAATCAAGGCCGTAGTGGTGATAGTGTCCTTTTTTTCACGTCCTTCCTGAATCGCGAAGAAGCTAAAATTCGTTGTATGATAGAAAAATTTGCTGCACTGTTGTGTCAAAAAAATAGTCAGAACTACCTCTAATATCCTGTAGAGATGAGCCCCTAGATTCACAATGACACTACGAGGTCAAGACTCATAAACAACATGACACTTCCACATAAACGCCTAGCTCAAAAGAACATCACATACATCCAACAGAGAAACATCACATAATACCTCATCCTTGAAAGGATTGATGCCGTAGGACATTCGATATTGTTGGATGATGCAGAGATATTGTCCCTGACGAAGACACCCAGTGTTGTATGACTGTGGGTGTGGTATTGTTGGAAATTCAAAATGTTTGACGACCTCTACTGATATGAGTTTCTTTTGGCTTCCACTATCAACAATGAAATGCAACGTGATCCCCTTCACCCACATCTATGAATGGAAGAGGTGCTCCCCCTCTTCAGGATCCGGTGGTGCTTCTAATTGGATTGTTTTGGTTGCGATAATGGCAGTGGGGTCTGTGTCCATGATTTGTCTCCTTCCATTATTTTCCGAATCAGACTCTGAATCCAGGTTTGGATCTTTTTCTTTGATCTCAGAAACCAATGATTTTTTTGAGTGACATTCATCGGTGTTGTACTAGGGGATTTTGTGGAAATCACACCACTTTCCAGTGTCATTCTTTATCTTTCCCTTACCCTTCTTTTCTTGTGTCTTGGACTAGTTTTCAAGAGGTTGTTTGTTAGATCCGTCATTATCATACTTTTGTTGTTGCAGATTTCCAGACCTGAATTCCTGTTTGTTCCGGTGCTTAAATTTCTACTCGATTTTGATAGCATATCGATAAGCAACTCCTAGCGATGAGATGTCTAGAAACTCCATTTCAGTTTGGATGTACCTGTGTAGAGCCCCACGGTATTTCATAAGAAAATGTTACTCAAAATATTTGATACACAATTTGGTGCACAATGTATGGAAGGTATTGGTGAACTATGGCACTGCTTTGCCCCTCTGTTGACGCAACATGGTCCATCTCATGTACTGGTCTTCGTAGTTGCCAACATGGTAATATTATTCCTTGACGACATCTACGAAAGATTCCCAAGTGGGTTTAGCCTCTAACATTCCATACTCCTCTGTGGAAACTTGCTCAGAGTAAGTTTCCCACCAATGTTTGACATGGGGGAAATCCTTAAGGAGCACGAAGGTGATCTTTTCCCTGTCGAAAAAATTGTGCATAGAGAAATAACCTTCTAGTAGATTTAACCATTTTTCCATAGCATCTGCATATGTTTGACCTTCAAATACGAGAATATCAAAATTAACTTATACCTTGAAAGGAGAGATGCCTCCAAAGTGGCTACTTGATGAAGACGCATCTGCTGTTATCGACAGGCGTCAAAGGATTTGAGAAAAATTCTCCATCATTTTGTCCCTCTATCGTGTGAGAGCTCTCTCCAACAAAAAAATAATAGAATCTTTTAATCTGTTGTTTTTATTTTCTTCCGCTATGGAGGGTTTCTTGGGCATGCGAGAGCGGTTGTCCTCAAGAGAGACAATATCGTGACCCAAATTTCTATACTTGGACCTCGTTGGGGACATGTACTAAAAAACGACCAAGAGCAGCTTGCTCTGATACCACTGATCTAGATTATTTTGAGCATGAAATGAGAGCGGAGATATAATAAAGAAATGTACTGAGATATTGCAAGAGATCGAATAATGTAGCAGAGATATATACGATATATATAACAAGAGGCACATCTATACTGTAATACACAATTTCTATTAATGAGTGAAATGTACATAACTGCAAAATTACAGAGTGAAAGACTCGCTAGAATGGTGTCAACTTATCTATGAGAAGATATGTGATGACTATGCTCATTTGCAAGAAGATGAGTACAATGAGGCTTGAAAGGCCTTTTTAACACAAATGAAAAAACCTTAAACATCCAAAAACTTAGCCCCCAGAAGATGGAAATCCAAAAGGTTTGTGGCCCTAATGTGGAGATGAAGTGCCAAAAGTCATGTGAGCCCCACTAGGGTAAGTTGGTACAACAACTTCTCGGGGTTGTAACTTTTGCATGCGATCTTCGTTTTAGGTGTACGATAGCTCGTTTTAAATTTCTACTTGAGGACTACACATTATGCTATCAAACTCTAATTCCATATCCAAATTTTCTTTGGTGAGCTCCAAAAATGTTGTTTAGGGCCTCAAAATGGCCCCGGAAGTTTAGGACTAAAAAATCTAGGAAACAACTTCCAATGATGAAAAAAGCATGTGAGCCAGTTGGAATAGGTGGGTGGCCATTGATATCCATCTGGATCAATCCTTCCCCCTTAGGAAGCAATGGTCTCCATTGCATTGAGTTCCCGTGGGAGATGGGAAAGCATTTGTTGAATTTGAACCTTGGTGAGTTGCTTGCCTTGCTAGAGAGGTTGTGCGGCTTGGCTTGTGGAAGGCTGTCTTGAACTAATTGTTGGAAGGGTTGGGAATTTCTAACCAGTCTGATTGCATGAGATGATTGTGTGCAGAAGGAATCTTTGGATTTTCTTCAATTTTTTCGACTTGCTTCTGCTGGATAGAGGGGGCTTGAAATGAGGTTGTAGTTTTGATAGTGTCCTTCTGTTCACTTCCTTCCCGAATCATGAAAAAGATAAACTTCGTCGTATGATAGAAAACTTTTCTACACTGTTGTGTCAATACAGCTGTCGAAATTACCTTTGGTATCCTATAGAGATGTTCCCCTAGAGTCACAATGACACTATAGGGTCAAGACTCATAAACAACATGACACTTTGACATATATGCCTGGCCCAAAAGAACATCACAGACATCCAACGGGGAAACATCACATAATAACTCATCCTTTAAGGGCTTGTTGTCGTAGGACATTCGATATTGTTGGATGACACAGAGATATCATCGTCTACGAAGGCACCCGACATTGTATGGCTGTGGGTATAGTGTTGTTGGCAATTCCAACTGTTTGATGACCTCTACTGATATGAGTTTCATTTGGCTTCCACTATCAACAATGAAATTCAATGGTATCCTCTTCACCCACATTTTTGAATGGAAGAGGCGCTCCCCCTCTTCAGGATCCGCTGGTGCTTATGATTGGATTGTTGTGGTTGCGACAGTGGCAGTAGGGTTTGCGTTGATGATCTGTCCCCTTCCATTATTTTCTAAATCAGAATCCGAATCCAGGTTTGAATATTTTTCTTTAATCTCAAAAACCAATGATTGTTTTGAGCGACATTCATAGGTGTTGTACTAGGTGCTTTTGTGGAAATCACACCACTTTCTAGTGTCATTGTTTATCTTTCCCTTACCATTCTTTTTCTATGTCTTGGACTGGTTTTCGGGAGGTTGTTTGTTAGAGCCATCTTTATCATACTTTTTTTGTAGCAGATTTCCAGACCCAAAATCCCGTTTGTTCTGGTGCTTAAATTTCTGCTTGATTTTGATAGCATATCGATAAGCAATTCCCAACGATGAGATGTCTAGAAAATCCATTTCAGTTTGGATGTACTAGTGTAGAGCCCCACGGTATTTCAGAACCAAATGTCGCTCAGAATATTTGATACATAACTTGGTGCGCAATGTATATATGGTATTGGTGAACTCTGGAACTGCTTTTCCCCTTTGTTGATGCAATTTGGTTCATCTCCTATACCGGTCTTCATAGTTTCCAACATGGTAACATTGTTCCTTGACGACATCTACGGAAGATTCCCAAGTGGGTTCAACCTCAAACATTCCATACTCCTCTATGGAAATTTTCTCATAGTAAGTTTCCCACCAATGTTTGACATGGGGGACAACCTTAAGGAGCACGAAGGTGATCTTTTCCCTATCAAAAAAATTGTGCACAGAGAAATAACCTTCTAGTAGATTTAACCATTTTTACATAGCATCTGCATCTATTTGACCTTCAAATACAGGAATTTAAAATTAACTTATACCTTGAAAGGAGCGATGCCTCCAAAGTGGTTTCTTGATGAATACACATTTCTTTTTATCGACAGGCGTCGAAGGATTTGGGAAAAAGTCTCCATAATTTCGTCCCTCTGTCGCGTGAGAGCTTGCTCTAACAACAGATTAATAGAATCTTCTAATCCGTTGTTTTTATTTTCTTCCACCATGGAGGGTTTCTTGGGCGTAAGAGAGTGATTGTCCTTAAGAGAGACAAGCTCGAGACCCAACTTTATATACTTGGACCTCATCGGTGACATGTACTGAAAAACAACCAAGAACAACCTGCTCCGATACCACTGATCCAGATTATTTTGAGCATGAAATGAGAGCAGAGATATAATAAAGAAATATACTGAGATATTGCAAGAGATCAAATAATGTAGTAGAGATATATCAGATATATATAACAAGAGGCACATATATACCGTAATACACAATTTCTATTAATGAGTGAAATGTACATAACTGTAAAATTAGAGAGTGGAAGACTCACTAGAATGGTGTCAGCTTACCTTTGAGAAGAGATGTGACGAATACATTCATTCACAAGAAGATGAGTACAATGAGGCTCGAAAGGCCTTTTTAACATAAATGAAAAAACCCTAAACATAAAAAAACTTAGCCCGCGGAAGATGAAAATCCAAAAGGTTTGTGGCCCCAATGTGGAGATGAAGTGCCAAAAGTCATGTGAACCCCAATGGGGTAAGTTGGTACAACAACTTCTCGGGGTTGTAACATTTGCATACGATATTTGTTTTAGGCGTACGATAGCCCGTTGGAAATGTCTATCTGAGGACTACAAATTATTTTGTCAAACTCGAACTCCATATACAATTTTTTCTTTGGCGAGCTCCAAAAACGTAGTTTCGGGACTCAAAACGGACCCGAAAGTTTAAGACTCAAAAATCTAGGAAATGATTTCCAATGATGAAAACTACATGTGAGCCAGTGGGAATAGGTGGGTGGCCATCAATATCAATTTGGATAAATACTCCCCCCTTAGGAAGAAATGGTCTCCATTGCATTGAGTTCCCGTGGGAGATGGGAAAGCATTTGTTGAATCTGAACCTTGGTGAGTTGCTTGCCTTACTGGAGACGTTGTGCTACTTGGCTTGTGGACAGCTGTCGCGAACCAGATTTTGGAGGTGTTAGATGTTTTTAACCAACATGATTACATGTTATGACTATGTGCAGAAGGAATCTTTGTGCTTTGCTTCAATTTTTCTGACCTGTTTCTGTTGGATAGAGGGTTCTTGAACCGAGGTCGTAGTGGTAATAGTGTCCTGTTCACTTCCTTCCTGGATCGTGGAGAAGATAAAGTTCATCATATGAGAGACAAATTTGCTTCACTATTAAGTTGAAACAATTGTTGGAACTACCTCCGGTATCCTATAGATATGAGCTCCTAGAGTCACAATGGCACTATGGGGTCAAGACTCATAAACACCATGATGCTTCCACATATATGGCTGGCCCAAAGGAAGATCACAAACATTCAGGGGGGAAACATCACACAATACCTCATCCTTGAAGGGATTGATGTCGTAGGATAGGAGACACAGTTGGTTGATGCGTAGATCTCATTGCTTGGCGAAGCCACCTGTTGTTGTATGGTTGTGGGTGTGGTGTTGTTGGAAATTCCAACTATTTGATGACCATTACTGAGATGAGGTTATTTTGAATTCCAATATCAACAATGAAATGCAACGAGATCCCTTTCACCCACATATGTGAATGGAAGAGGCGCTCCCCCTCTTCATGATCTGTTGGTGATTCTGATTGATTGTTGTGGTTGTGACAATGACAGTGGGGTCTGTGTCAATTATCTATCTCCCATTATTTTCTGAATCAGATTTTGAATCCGGGTTCAGATCTTTTTCTTTGATCTCGACCACCAATGACTTCTTTGAGTAACATTAATCGGTGTTGTGCCAGGGGATTTGATGGAAATCACACCACTTTCCAGTGTCATTCTTTTTCTTTCCCTTACCCTTCTTTTCCCGTGTCTTGGACTGGTTTTTGGGAGGATGTTTGTTAGGGATGTCTTTATCATACTTTGGTTGTTGTGGATTTGAAGACTTGATATTTCGTTTGTTCTGGTGCTTAAATTTCTGCTCGATTTTGACAACATATCGAGAAGCAACTCCCAACGATGAGATGTCTAGAAACTCCATTTCAGTTTGGATGTACCTGTGTAGAGCCTCACGGTATTTCA
>ML808978.1:166268-178714 GCA_009831015.1 Picea engelmannii | reverse complement strand
ACTCCCTAGAACAATTACGTCTTATGATGTTTCATATTACTTCATCTAGTAACCCTAATGGATTATGTTTCCAACAAGACACCCCTTAATCCAAAGAGGTGTATGTTAGTTCAAGATGCGAGATGAAATCTAAAAGTGGACAACTGAAGTCTGGAAGTCTGCAGCTGCAAATGGATGAATATTCTCTTTGAATCTGGTGGTTTTTGGATGACCACAAAGATAATGTATAACAAAAGATTATTTACTCTACTAAATGGTGATGGTGGTTTAAGGAATACCACAAACCAATATGGTGGTTTAAGGATAACCACAAACTCTAGAACCCTACTCTAGGATCAATGGTTCTAGAGACATTTCCTAAGTTAGGTAGAAACTAAAAGATGATTCCTTTTGATAATGAAAAGTGCTCTTGATGTTGATTTAAAGATGACCATAAACTGTGATGTAGAAGAAGTTGAAAGTATTCTACCAAGTGGAGGTTTAAAGAAAACCACAAACTATTGTCCAGCAGAAGATGAAAGTATTCTACTAAGTGGTGGTTTAAGGAAAACCACAAACCAATCACATTCTCTTGTCATGCTCTATTGTTGTTGATCGACTGATAGGACTTTGAAAGTTGAAGCCTGACTTTCAATCGATGATGTCGTTCACCCCTACTAGGGACAAGGTAATAAGATGGAAATATCTCCACTGCAAGATGTGTCAATACTCAATAATGGATTCATCACTATGACTGGCATATCTTATTGACTATTGATTACCATCTCCAAGAAGGAATCCACCCATATTGGTTCTTTACACTTGCAGTTTTATTGCATTTAAAACACCTATTTGAAGGATGATTGTGTTTTCCACAATGATCACAAGAACGAATACCTAAACATTGATCCTTCATGTGGCTAAATCATTGAGAATGTTGGAATTTTTTTATATTCTCTTGAATTGGAGAAGGTGAACATCAACTCTCTTGAAGAAATCCATCACTCTGAAACTGGATCGGTTTGATGTAATTTGTATTATGAAAGGTGCCATCATTTTCATATGATACCTATTATATGCTTGTTTTACCTTATTTATTCCCTAGGTCTGATGATCCTCTTGGAAAGAGGAAGTTGATCTTTATCTCTACTTGAATATGGCACTATCTTACTGATTGGCTCATGTGCTAGGTGTTGACCTTAATCAAAATCATCATATTCATCATATTCAAATATAGGGTTTTGAACAAGAACTAATTCGTAATATGGTTGAAGATTATTTTTCTCAATTGCATCGTGAAGAAGTCGATTCGGAGTTTGAGGTAGTGATTCCTTGGTTTGCAAAACTTGCAAGAAGGTCACAACAAAATATAGATTTTCATTGTCAGTGGTGACTCTATTATCTACATAAGAGAGAATTAGAGTGCTGGAAATATCTAGCTATTCCTCAACTCAAGACATAGCTCAAACCTCGCATGGTTTCTTGCAACTCAACCCTAAATTTATAATGAAAACAAAACAAATGAGGGGTTTAGACTTCTATAAAAAATGAACCCATTTACAATTCAACTCAACAGACCAAGATGAACTATTCAAAAGGTTGAGGAAGAAATCAACCCATCAGAGATATTAAGCTTGCTAAAACAAATCAACTTGATTAAATTATGCTTCAATAGGAAATATGTGTGCATATACCTTCTAGGGTTTGACCACCAGTTTATGGATGTACAATTTCTCCAAAATTCTTGTTTGAAATAAAGAACTATGGATACCTTCACATAACCTGGAAGGATATTGATGGATATTTTGCAAAAAGAACCACAAAGATTAGGTAAAGAAACAACCATACTACATTTCCTTTAGGTTGTATCCCATAGGGATGTCATTTTGTTGGTCAAAAAATAGTTTACAACATATATATTGTGCTATGAGAATATCCAAATGTAAGCTTGAGAAGATAGGTTTCTCTACAAGTCAAATATGACCCGAGAAATCGTTAGTGTTTTAATTTACTCCAGTAGAAAATGTGCTCCCAAACAATAAAAAACTTACAATGACATAGTTATGTGAGTCTACATATATAGTGTAAGTGATTAGTGAGAGGAGAAACTATTGGGATTACTAATCCAGAGAATATAATTTGAACCCATACTAATATATGGAGCAATTTTGTACAATTTTAGAAGCATTGGTAATCATTTGCATAGTCTCCTTCATATATGTGCCATCTCGTACCATGGTTATATCATACATGGATCCACCATTTCTCAATCTATGGAAAGAGGATCATCCTTGAACTTAGAACAATGGGATTCGGGCTTTGAACTATTGCATGTGGGATTTCAACAACAATCGTCGATATCATTTGAAATGGTGCAGTTGATGACATTCTTCCAACAAACTCAACAATAAAAACCTGAAGAACAAGCATAATACTTATTATTCTAATGAACAAATGGCTCGAATCCTCCAAATGGTTCGACCAATGATACACACCAACAATACCATTTAAATAGTTTTGAGTTTTGAAGACCAAACACTAATCATACTAGCCAGTAAATGAGTGTGTATGGTGAGTGCCAAGATTTATAATGATGAACGTGGGAATGTACAACTTCAACGAATTGTTCAAGGCTGAGATAATGAGTGCATGGAATGATTTTATTGTCCGAAGTTGAGATCTTTGAGGCTGTGATGTTTTTGAGTGTGTGAGGGATGAATGAAATTGTATAGTCATGAATTGAGTGATGGGGGCAGTGTTGGAATGCGATATGAGGATTTAAACCCAATTTATGAGCATATGGTCATGTAATGGTTTGAGGGGTACGGAGTGTTTTCAAACAAATGAATATCAAGACTCCATAGATTGATCCAAGACATGCACAAAGTGATAGAACTAAAACTAAAGTATGAAAACTTTTATGTACTACACATCAGTCGAGAAGAAAATAAAATTATGGGTTATCTAGTTGTTGAACCCTTTTTTGTTCTTCCCCTTTCTTTCTATTTTCCATTTTTTGTTCTCTCCCTTTGATCTTCAAAATAAATCTAACTTAAAATCATTTTACTGTGCAAATTAATATTTCAATAAAATCTCGCCAGCTCAATGAAGTTAGTCATGAGAAAATAACAGTCCTATGGAGATACCTTGAACCTCTCGGCCATACAATATCAGAACTATCATTGCTCCCAGTTGTATTGGTACTATTCAAATCTACTTGGGAAAGAAAACAACAAGTTGTGGACTTCGGGGATAATTCTCATAGGTTGTCTCCTAGAGGTCTTTGAATGCAAATATATCATGTTTTGGTGCATCGACAAGTTTATTCAGAAGAAGAGCCATCCCAATGTAGAGAAGTTATCCTGTTTCCTTGGCACCTTCAATATTTAGGGAGATGTTGAAATTGCCAGCGCCAAACATGGTTTATAAAGGGGAATAAGATATAAATTTTCTAAAAAGAAAAAATAGTGGAATCAAACTCATTCAAGAATATTTACACGACCCTACATTAATGTCATAATATATATCTAGGATTCAAGTAGGTTCTTTGAAAAATCCCTATAAATAAATTACCTCGTTATTTACTCGAACTTTTGGCCAAGAATCTGAAAAAACCATTCCTCAATTGGAATTGTATATATTGCATTTCACAGTTCATGAAAACACAATCTTCGTCTGGGAAAATATTATTTTGAATGAGATCACAACACACTGACAAATTTCAAGACTGAGAAGAAATTTATATGTCATCTTATTTGGTATTTTCTATCACCTGTTGTCATACTTCTGAGGATTTAAATATTTATGGAAGAGTGAAAGTACATATGGATCCTGTGGCCATGTGGTATCGATCTATATGAAGGAAGAATATTGGCCACCATTTCTATGAATTATACAATGATTTTTTGTCTAAATTCAAGAAGCTATTATTTGGGAAGATACTTCTTGTCTCTCATTGGAAGTGTCATCTTTTCTGAAAGGAAAAGGAATTCTTGAAAGGTTTTATGTTCTAACGAAAAACCCATTTTTCTTCCATATTATGTATCTAATAAATTGTTTATTATTGAAATATATAGACAATACAAATTTTGGTTTTACAACTTTTATGAGAAAAGAAAAGAGAAATTCATACCACTTATGTTGAAAGTTTGTGAAATTATTCTCAGAGGAATTTCAAATATTGATGAATATGCCACCTATTTTGACCATTAAAACCTGATATATGCAGAGAAAATCAATGGGTTTGACCCTAGTCATATTTTTTACAATCATTTGATTTCATTTGGGCTCATCCCTCCACTCATAAACTCACTTATAAGCGGAGAAGAGGAGAATGATAGCCATAAACCTAATAATAAAGAAGATGATAGAGACTCTGGTGATATAGAAAATTTCATAAGTACCATAGAACAAAATAAATAAATGCGTAAGCCTTGAAATGAGAATTATGCTCAGTCATCAGTTGTTTCTCAAAGAAGCGTTTTTTCCAATATAAAACCTTAGCCCGAGACATCATAGCAAAGGAAAATATAGAGTAATAATTCAGGGGATGATGAAGAAAGAAACCCTCCTAAGGAGAACGTAGAGAACCCCCACAAGTTAAAGATTAAAAGAAAAATGACTAATTGACAACAAGAGGGAGGAGAAACAAATGCACCAAAAAATGATTTATTATTGGATAATATGAACTTGTATGTGGATATCAAAAATATCACTTTCCCAGATGTAGAAGGACTCGCTAGAGAATATGTACAACATATTTCTACACTCATGGTCCGAGATGAGATATTTTTTGATGCAGAGAGTTTTGTTGTAGAAAATGCCTCTTTTGATAGAAATTCTAATAAATTGGTCTTTGAAAGGACCACAAAGAGTAAAAATGGGAAGTTGTCTTCCACCATTGATACACATAACATGTTTCCTTCTAGATTGTCATCCAATCATAAAGTTATAGGGGAAGCATTAGATGTTTCAATTACCAATATGGAGGAAGAAAACACTCGTGGAAAGAGAAAATTAAAGAATTGGAAGAAACTCTCATGCCTCCACCTATTATGGTGGCCCCCGTTGCCATGATTCGGTAGGAGAAACTTTTTCAAGAAACCCTAGAGTCAAGTAGTAGAGTGAAGGGAATTTCAAATTTGATCATTTCCACTTGACATTTTGTTGAATATAATATTTCGAAAATAATGTCATTTATTATAGAGTTGTGGGATATGGAAAAAAGCTTTGCCTCTCTTAGCCTAAGAATAAAAAACACTAGGGAATATGTGAATACAAATCTGAGAAATGATGAAGGCTTTTATACAGATGAGGTTGTGATGTTTGTATTGAAGGTTTCAGAAATGAAGGAGCAGATGAGAAAGAAATAAAATTTACCTTCCCCAAGACGCATCAAACAACTAAAGGCCTGCTCATTGAAAGAATCAATGTATTTAAGTAATTTTCAACTCAATTGATGGATTTGTCAAGAAGAAAAACGAAAGGGGGTAAAATCATGAAGATAATTGTCTATTTTTCTTGTTTTATGAGAAAAAAACTATATTTTCACAAGTTCTTCAATTTCCGGCATACAAAAGTATTTTTTTTATTTAGTGTTTCACTTTACACTAAAACCAAAACTTGTGAAGAATTTTGTTATCTTTCCAATGACTATTTTTCAAATTTGTTTTATTAAGATTTGATATGTCAATTTGACAATTGTTTAATAATATGTTATCTAAACATGAAAGGAATGATAATGAGTTATTTTCCTCCCCAACAATGTATATATTATTAAAAAAAAATAATTAACAAACGAAATATACTGCAACAATCTATAGAGACTCTATTTTATTATGACTATAATTTTGAATCTAACAGATGAATATTATAATTTCTAGAATTGTTTGAAGTTGACCAAGATGAAAATGTTGCAGATTTTAAACACATGTTTTCCCCCATCTTGTATCTATCTTAATTTTTACTTCAACGTAAAATGTAAAAATACCCTTTTGAAAAGAACAGTTTAAGGATTATGAATATAGATTTTTCTAAATTTTTCACTGTGTATTTTTAGAGATATCGATATTTCATTTCACTTAATAATAATGTCTGCTGAAAATATTATGCAGTGATTTTTTTTTTAAATTAAATAAATTAGATAAAAATAATGAAAATAAAAACAAATTATAGTAATTGAAAGTAGATTCAATTTTGCAAGTGCTCGTGTCATTTTCGAAACCAAATTCTAAGTATTTGTAGGAGTCCACAACCTCTAAAGTTTAGATAAGCTTGGGGGAATGCTCTGGTTTCTGGATACAGTCCCAATTTCTAGCTTTCGGCTGAAAGAATCTTTCGACCAAAACAATATTCTTTCGGCTGAAAAAATAAATTCTAACGGAATCCATCAAAATTAAACGATTTCCAAGCTGTTCGACCGAAAAAGACTTTTTTTCGGCCGAAGGATGGTTGAGCGAATTCCGTTAGTTGGAAAAAATTAAAAGACACGTCGTATCATTTCATTTCACACCAAATCGTATAACTACACTTTCGACTGAACACATTTAACACAATTCATCGCTTGTTTCATGGTTTTCTAGAGCACCTAAACAAAATTTTGAATCATCTTTTTTGTTTTTGTTGAATAAGGTAATTGATGTTTGTTCAAGTTTTTATTGTAATAACAATTTATATGTTGAAATATAAATGATGAGCATTTTTTCAACGTGAAGTATTTGTTGAACATAACTTTTACAGATAACTATACTCATGGGAAACAAAATTTTGCACAAGAGAAAATTTGATCACACTCGATATGAAAATCACCATAACGATCAAAAGAAAGAGCATTATTGGAGAAATAAATGAGAACTTGCAAATATTGAAGCAATAAATGGTGATAATGTAAATAGAGATTTTCAACTAGAAGAAGTCCAACCAGGTATGCATGCACATATTGTCTATATTAAAAGTATAGAATTCAAATTTAAAATATTGTTTAATATAATTGACTGTAATTACGATTTGATGTTTTTCAAAATACATAAATAGATTTGTCTCATAATGTCGATGAAGATGTTGAAACCAAAATTGAATCAGAAGATGTTGAAACCAAAATTGAATAAGAAGATGTTGAAACTGAAATTGAAGAAGAAGACAAATCACCTATAGGTATGTACATAAATTTATATAATACAAGATGCACACTTTTATATAGTTTAATGAATTTATGTTCGTGTATTGTTTTTTAATATAAACTTTAAATTGAAATATGCAGGAGAATCTATCAATATTGATGATGAAATATTAGAAAATGTTGATACTGACAAATTTGGGAACAAAGAAGATAAGCATTATATAATATATCGAACTAAGAATATGTATAATACTTTTTTCAAAGATGAATCAATCAAAATACAAGCTCAACGTTTACTCTGTCTAATAAAGTCAAGAAATTTAAAAGAAGCTACATCATTATTGGGTATTCAAAAGTCAACAAAAGATATAAAGGTGAAACAAAATGTCTTTGACAATATAACTAGTGTATTAAAATCTTTTGGAAAATCTCGAAAAAATGATGTCGGTGTTGCACGTAGAGCGATAAAAACAACAGTTGTTTCATCTAGCAATATAAAATATCGTTTGAAATGACACATGGCAAAAATGATGGGAACATCAAGAAAAACATTGTACAAGCATAGAAAATTTCAATTGCAAATAGATGCAAATGATGAACTGACTTGTTGGATAGTGATTTCTAGACAACCCTACAAAGATAGACTTGCAGAAAATGTTAAATAATTGGTCTGTAATTGTTGGTTTAAAGAAACTCGTGTTTCACCACATAAAAGGGATGTGTTGCGACGAAGAATAGCACAAAAAAAATATGACGAAAATCCAAAACATATATTGTCAATGACACAAATAGAAGTGTTCAATAAGTTCAAAGAAGAGCACAAAGAAATTAAAATTTCCATCAATACATTTGTGCAACAGAAACCATGGTTTGTTAGACCCATCACTATTCATGACACTTTTTTTTGTCGTTATCATGTGTAATTTGAGTTGTATTATGACACGTTTCTTGATTTCTGTAAAACTTTATGGCCAATTTTGCCTCCTTCCACATTCCATGCTTTTATATCTAAAATTTTATGTGAAAGAGAAGGTGATGAATTATCTTACAAAAACAAATGTGTTGGTGGAAAGAAATGTGATCGTTGTGGAAATCTAAGTTTGTTTCACTCAAAGTATCCTATTGATATGAATGATCGATCATTTTCTAATATAATAGTCAATTGGAAGAGATATGAATATATCAACAACACCGCTCCACATTCTTCAAATGTTATTTCCAAAATGATTGATTTGAAAGTATATAAAATCTGTGTGATATATTTTTTGAAGAATACCGAGGAAGAAATTTATAAATACACCAAGAATTCACATAGAGATCGATGGAAAGAACTATAATTCAAACAATCCATGAAGTGTTCCCACCAGGGACAATTTTGTGTGCAGTTGATTTTGTAGAGAATTACACATTCGCTGCACAAAAAGAAATACATAGTGAATATTATCATTCTGAACAAGTTAAGATATTTGTCCACATTCTATATAGACCTTCTCAATGCAGTCTTGATAACATAGAAATAACCAATGACAATCGACATGTTATTAAAGAATATCACTTTTATATAAGGGATGATCGAGCACATGACACACATTATCTACAACATTGTTTTGATAAATTTTATGATTCATTGAAAGAACACAGAATTCGATTCAATAGAAATTTGATATGTTCATATGGGTGTGAGAGTCAGTTCAAATCTTCACGATCATTCTATTGGTTTTGTCGTCTTCATAAAAAATCAAACATTACACATTGTTGGAATTTTTTTTAGACTGGTCATGAAAAAGGAGAGCATGACGGTGCAAGGGCATGTGTAAAATGAGCACTTCAAAGGTATCATATGAACCCTTATGCCAATCGATTTGAATCCACTGATCAAGTTGTTGAATGGTGCAAAATGGAGCTAATCCATGAAAATAATCCATTAAGGGATGTGCGCAGGTGTTTCTATATATACATCTTACACATGTACACATGATATTTTTATTTGAACGTGTCCAAATTTATATTCAATCTTCAATCATTTTCTTGAGAGATTTCAAGTTAACAAGTTCTTGTCTTGTGCAGGTTTGTTTGGTATGTTGGAATCCAAGATGTAAATATATCAATCCCATATGAAGTCGGTACAATACATGGGACACAAAAAATATATTCAGTTAAAACAAAACGTTATCAAAATGTGTTTTCATTTGATAGAAGAAATGAGTCTTGTTTTTGTTCAGTTTGCATAGAGGACACATAATCCATAGATATTTGTGAAAACGAAAATGCAGAATATGTTAAATCTTGGACACATACCGAACTTAATATAAAAAGAAAAATACCACTTGCAAGCTTAGAGGAGATGGAATCAAATGAAACTATAGTGTCAATTGATGGCGATAGAGTTTTTGATATTGTTAGAGAAGGTATTTTTTATGTTTATGTTTTTTTAAATAAATTGTAGATATACTTGTGTGATAATCTAACACGAACTATTTGTTGTCCAATATATCCAATTATTTGTAGGAGATGTCTTTTCCATGGTTGCACCTGTAGACAACACTGAAAACATGAAATATTATTTGATGCGATACATAGAACAAAAGACGAGGTTATTAGAAGATTTTGATGATAACAGTTTTATATATGAAAGAGGATCCATTGTATTGAAAGGATATTTTTTTCAAGAAACCCATCAAATCGATACTCATGTTCAATTTCAAGAATACCAGTCAGATGTCACAAGTTGTCAATATAGTCATTTAGTATGTGCAACACATATAAAGTTAATAGAAGTTCAATAAAACCAAAAAAGTTAGAAAATGGAAAATGTCCAAAGTCGATCATGAACGAATAATTGAAGATGGAATACCATTATGATTTCTTTAAAAAAGTGACATGTACATTCCATAATTTTTTATTTTGCATTGAAAGTACATGTATTCATGAATATATAGGATTCTAAAATTATTTCCAATTTAATTTACTTTCATGGTTCATTTAATTAAGAGAAGTTGTATTTTTGATGAATTATAAAGTTTATCAAACCTTATTTACAATTTCAGGGAAGAGCCTATAGACTGTATCTAGGGAATCTAAATTGACCTATACTTTGGATGATTATACTTTAATCCTACAAATTATCCAAATCGTATACATAAATCCTTTAATGCATGCAACCAATTTACTACATATAAGATAAATGTGTTCATTATTTGCAATTTGATTGTTGAATGTTTTTTCATAAGAAGAGGATAACTTCATATCAAAACTAGGACCCATTTCCATGTCATTATAAGGGACTATTGATGGCTTAGAAAAACTTTAATTTTTGATAAATTTTAATATCAATATAAATTTTAATGAAGATCTCTTACTTATATTAAATTTGATGACTTGTTTTGACTATTTTCAACCATATTTCCAAATCAAACAAAATTTAAATTATAAGTGAGAAACTACAATTTTTATTTCACATTTTCTTGAACATTTCATTGTGAAATCGCATAAGAAACTATAAAATTTAATTTTTATTTCACATTTTCTTGAATATTTTATTGTGAAATTTCATAAGAAACTATAAAATTTGATGACTTGTTTTGAAATCAAGAATATAGTATATTGAAATTATTTCATCCAATATTTTATATAAATAAACATAGTTCAAGTAAAAACAAGACAAGAAAAAATATTTACATGATTAAGATGGTGAATAGTGATCAAGTATTCATGTTTAGTGATGATAAAGGTAAAAGAATGTAATGAAATATAATGATCAAATATATATATTACATGAGTGATCTCAATATCTCTTCTATCTCTTCTTGTGCTTTTCTTAGCTATTCTTATCATATTTGTAGTTTTCTCATAGTTGTTCGTATGAGAAAACCTTTCATTAAAATGTTGATGTAAATGTGAGACCATCTCTCTCTTACTTTTTAATATTTATAGTGGCTTTCTTCATTCTTCCATTTGTTCAAGTGATTCTTTCTTTCTGTGTCTTCTAACCCATTTCTACACTAATTTTCTTACTTCTTTCGTACACATGATTATGTTGAATTTTGATAACCTATAACATAAAAGGAAGCATTTAAATTAATACATAATAGGAAAGTATTTAAGAGTTTGATGATTAATTTAATGCATTGTAAGAAGGTTAATATACAAAACATTAGTTCAAAACTAACAACCTTGCCACGTTTTTCCCATCAACTTAGTGCAGACACCTTTGAGCATTGGTCACACCACCACAATCTATCAAGCCAAGTCTTGAACCAAACAAAAAAATATATTCTTACATTAGTATTGGTGATTAAAATATTAACAACAAAGCAATTTTATTTCAACATTGACATAGTAAAGATAGAGACTCTCATCACTTTAATTTCATAGAGATCTCTATTGGTGAAATGGAAATGCCACAAGCCTACCATTCAAAGACCATTAAAAGCTTTCATCGAGATGTTGATGTAAATGTGAGACCATGTCTCTCTTACTTTTTAATATTTATAGTGGTTTTTTTCATTCTTCCATTTGTTCAAGTGATTCTTTCTTTCTATGTCTTCTAACCCATTTTTACATTAATTTTCTTAGTTCTTTCGTACACATTATTATGTTGAATTTTGATAGCTCATATAACATAAAATGAAACATTTAAATTAATACATAGTAGTAAAGTATTTAAGAGTTTGATGCTTAATTTAATGCATTGTAAGAAGGAGAATATACAAAACATTAGTTCAAAACTAACAACTTTTCCACTTTTTTTCCATCAACTTAGTGCAAACACCTTTGAGCATTCGTCACACCACCACAATCTATCAATCCAATTTTTGAACCAAACCAAAACAAATCTATTCTTACATTAGTATTGGTGATTAATAGATTAACAACAAAACAATTTTATTTCAACATTGACATAGTAAAGATAGAGACTCTCATCATTTTAATTTCATAGAGATCTCTATTGGTAAAATGGAAACGCTACAAGCCTGCAATTCAAATACCATTAAAACATTTCATTGAGATGTTGATGTAAATGTGAGACCATGTCTCTCTTACTTTGTAATATTTATAGTGGATTTCTTCATTCTTCCATTTGTCCAAGTGATTCTTTCTTTCTATGTCTTCTAACCCATTGTTACACTAATTTTTTTAGTTCTTTCGTACACATGATTATGTTGAATTTTGATAACCTATAACATAAAAGGAATCATTTAAATTAATACATAGTAGGAAAGTATTTAAGAGTTTGATGCTCAATTTAATGCATTGTTAGAAGGATAATATACAAAACATTAGTTCAAAACTAACAACTTTGCCACTTTTTTTCCATCAACTTAGTGCAGACACCTTTGAGCATTGGTTA
>ML808978.1:150517-166168 GCA_009831015.1 Picea engelmannii | reverse complement strand
CAATGGCTCATCCAACAATGACCTCTTCTACATGTGACCTCCAAGCTTCCCAAAATGAGCTTGAATGAGGAAAAAATACCTGTAGAAGTCCTCCAATGGATCTGAAACCTATCCCAAAATGTTCAGAGCATAATAATCAGTCATAAATGACTATTTAGTCTCAGAAAATGGACCTGTACTCATCTGAGCAATGCCTCAAGCAATGAGGGCTTCAATGGTCCCTAGAGCTCCCTCAAGATTCAATGGTTAAAAAACTGCATTAGAAATCTCCAAATTCCTGTGAAAACATCACCAATGGACTCAGAACGTCCAAAAACCCCTAGCTGGGCTTTTACAGCACCTGATTTGGTCCAAAACTCAAAAATTTATGGCCTCTGCCAGTTTTCCCCTTTAGGCTTGCTGTCTCCTATTCACCATTTCGCACCTATGGAAGACTGAACCCGGCCTCAGAGCGTTTTCGGTGCCTAAACTCAGCACCCACGCGCGTTCCCGAAATTGGTGCAATCTGTCGAACGGTTAGCGCGACTATAGCCCCCGAGGACGGATGTGTTGGGCGCATGGGGGGGACCATATGTCCACGTCCCCCGTGCATAATGGGCTAGGTTCCACACGCATATAATAGGTGGACAAGTGGCGGGCAAAAATGACTTGCATGACCATTTGAAAACCATAATAAAAGTCCCGCGCATATGGTGTAAAGTGGTCACGTATTAACACATAAAACATGGTTTTAAAACCGCGCGATATATGGTTACATGCAATGTATAATAACCGTGTGTTAAATAACAAGAATTCCCGCGCACAAACAACGGAGGTATGGCATATGTGAAATGCCATGTGACTTTGACCGGGGCGTCGTTTAAAATACCTCCCGCGCTAACCTTTAAACCAAGCGCATGGTCATATCCAAACGCGCGACCACGGGCCGGGGTTTAGCCCCGGCCCAACCCCCCTTTGCATACAACACATCCATTTACATATAAGTGCATTGACCACTCTAACAAGAAACAAAGGTCGGGATTATGGTTAGCGGAAATATTGTAAAGGTGTTGCAAATTGGGAGGTCCGGGGGTCGAACCCCGCGGCCTCCATAAATTTTTGAATAAACCAACCATAGACCAAAAATGAGGGGACACGTGGCGCCCTCTGATTGGGCCACGTGTCCTCATAACATTTGCCCAAAATATGACACGTGTCGTCTTCTTATTCGCCAGAAGTCAACCAATGAAAATGCGCCAACGAACAACCAACCAATATGCGCCACATCATCAACTGCCAACTCAGCTGCCACGTCACCAGGCCACGCAGGATGCTGACGTCAGCATGTGCCACATGTCACCCATCCAGTGGTGACACGTGTCACCTCAATATTGGTCAAACGTATGTTGAAAAGCCCATAAATGCATGACACGTGTCATGCCCAGGAGTCGCCACATGTCCTGTACGGACATGCCATGCGTGCGGTATGGTCCTGCCACGTGTCCTGTATGGACAGGTACAGTCAGCATCATTTTTTCCCTGTTTGGCTCGGCGAACAGACCTCGATAACTTCTCCATACGGACTTCGTTTGAGAAAATAAATATACCGCCGGAATCAGGAGAACGAGACGGACGCAATGGAACCATTTTCGTCACATTCCGAGCACTTTGAAAATTGAGCAAATTTTAGACCCCTGGTCCAGATTCTGATCAATAACAGCTCAGAAAGGAAAGTGAAGTACATAAATGAATAGAGATTAAATATTAGATGAGATGGCAGAATAAAACTCAGATCAAATCAAGACCATTGGATCTACAAGCCAGATCAATGGCAGGGATGAATTGCGGGGAGAGAAAGATGAATTAAACTACTCGCTAGTTACAATCCTGCAATCTTTCTAGATCACCAAATCTCATAGCTTCAAATATCTACAACTGCGGTTGATCCAACAAACAATGAGTTTAAGTCACATTAAATCATGTCTGTCGGATGCACAATCACCAAATCTACGATGGGGATGAATTCCGGATATTGAAAGGAGGATTAAAAATTGTGCTTGTTCCCATCCCACAATCAGTCAGGACCATTTGATCTGATAGCTTTGAAGATTAACGATTGTGGTTAACTCACCAATAGCACACATATTCCCATTGTGGAGTTGGGTGATGAGTTAAAACACTCGCAGATTGTGGTTGCACAATCATTCTCGATCGTGTATATGTTTTAATAAACTTCACAACCATTGGATCACTTTTGAGTGGAAGGAAAGGATAAGGGAGAAAAATATTTTAGAATTCGATTATGCAAATTCTCATCAGCCGTCGGATCACTTTCAAGTGGAAGGACAAGATAATATAGTAGAGCCGCAATGCTGACAGATCAAGCCGTCAATCTAAGATACTATCATGATCGTCAAATCAAGGATACATGGCACAATCAGAGAACAACAAGTGTCAAGTTGAAATCAACATTTCAGGTACGTGAAAATCATGAATCAGAGTGACACGTGGCAGTTTCTCGGATTGTGACACATCATCAAGTGATGCAAGAGTTACATCACTCTGGGAGTTTTGATTCAGGATTTTTATCACCAGCACTCACCCAAAGACCAAAAGTCCCAAATGTCGAAGACCTGAAGTGGACATGAGACGTCCGATATAAAGATCACTTCGGGAGCAGTCTCATTCGTCGATCTACTACAGTGGAAGGATAGTGTAAGTGAAAACGTTAACTGACAGAAATTTGTCTCCACCGTCTTATGACTGACTCAATAGGTGATCACTCTAGAGGAAAGAACAGGTTGAGATTTAAAATCTCTGAAGTCTGGAAACCTGAGGAGATCTCAACCGTTAATCTGAGAGGGACACACGTCAGAGGCTTGTCAGATCCAAAAGATTGATGTACGGAGGAAAGAAAGGGTTGAGACTCAAAATATCCGAAGTTCAAAGACCCGAAGGAGATTTTGACCATTGATCTGATGTCGGGTGTACTATCAAGTGTTGATCAAAATAAAATGGAAGGATAACATAAGAATAATAGACAAAGTCGCAGAGTAAAAGGTGGCCATACATCTCATTGCTTGATTAATTCCTAGATGTTGGATTAAGGAATGAAGGATGATTGTAAGGATTAATGCTAACCATTGATCTGGTTCGAAGATGTAATGTGAATCATCCGATCTGTTCAGAAATTCTAATTCAGAATTTTTGAAAGTTTTGAAGGGAAAAGTGTCGAAGTTATGAAAGTCATCCATTTTAGGAGAATGAATTGTGGTCGTTGAATTAATAAGTGCTCAATCGATCATTAATCCCAGTTGTATGGTCACCACCAATGATCACATGAAGGAAGGTCCTTAGAAGCCAAAGAATCCATAATTGACTGGTTGTAACTGACAAAGAAGACATAAGAGTTTTGACTGCCAGAGAAGCTAAGAAATCTCAGCATAACACCCACTGATGATGAAAACATGGAGTGAACTTACAAAGAGGACGTAGATTTTCCATGATGCTCAGGCAGAGGATGTGACATGAGAAAGAGATGCAGAACAAAGAAGTGAGGTGATTCTGCTGGTTAGCTATGCAGTTGTGAGGAAGAGACGTAGTGAACAACCTGTAGGGAAGAAAAATGATGCAGTGAAGAGCATGCAGAGTCATAGTGCATAGAAGAGAGATGGCACACAGAGAATAAAAAGAAGAAGATCATAAAGCTCAAGGGTATGTGATTAGAGAGACATTGATGCAGGAAGAGTAGAGAAGTGTAGCAGAACAATGATGAGAATGGTAAGCCATAGATAAATGTTATATCACTGTGATAAATTCAAGAAAATAAAATATTTATATTTCAGGGTGGTAGGGAGGTGCTAGAGAGGACTGGTGGCCTTAGAGCTTCAAGTGGGTTCTTGAACACAGGGAGTTGTAGCTTCCATCTGGTTGTAGCTAGAAAAACCAGGGCAACAGGGTGGTTCAAGGGAGAACTATTGTTCTCTGTTATGTAGGTTGGTGCCTGTGTTACTGGAATTTGGTGCTTCCATCCAGTTGGTGATGGAACACTGAAGGAGTTGGTGCTTCCTTCTAGTGGGTACTAGAGAAACCAGAGATTTGGTGCTCTCAACATGTTGTTTCTTGTAAAACAAAGGTTGTGGCCTCAAGAAGAGTTGGAGATCATAAGAATGCTAGTGTACAGAAAATAAAGATTACTTATCATATCAAGAAGAAGAGGTTTTTCCCTTTATGGGTTTCCTCATGAGATATTTATCTCTGTATATTTCATGTGTGTGATTGATGTTGAATATTCTATTGCTTACTTCCTTTATTTATTGTGATCATCATTGAGTGTTCTATAAAAAGTTTAAAATGGGCATAATTGTTTAAGCACAGTAACAACTAATTCACCCCCCCTCTCAGTTTTCCAACAACTGGTATCAGAGATGGTTCCTTTTATCTAAGGGTAGATCCTAGAGATTAAACATGACTAGCCATGAAGGAACTTCAACCAATAAAGTCCCCCTATTCAATAGAACAAACTTCTCCTTCTGGAAAGTTAGGATGAGAACCTACATAATGTCCCTAGGTGCAAATGTCTGGGATGTGGGAGAGACTGGTTATGTAAAACCAGTTGTACTAGATTCTAAGGATGACAAGATAGAATTCAGATTCAATGCTAAGGCTATGAATGTTATTCTGAGTGGGCTTGCAAAAGCATAATTTGTAAAAGTTATGCACTTAGAATCTTCCAAATAAATGTGGGACAAACTCATCAGTAGTTATGAAGGTAATGAGAAGGTAAAGGATTCCAATATTTAAACCTATAGATTACAGTTTGAAAAAATAAAGATGAAAGAGGATGAAATTGTTGGGAAGTAATTTTTGAGATTTGAAGAACAAGTAAATTCAATGATAGGACTTGGTGAAAATATTGAGGATGTCTCTTTAGTTCAGAAAATTTTAAGATCTCTGTCAGATAGGTTCAACCCAAAGGTATCTGCTATAGAAGAACTTAATGATCTAGAAGCTTTTTCTATTGACCAACTCCTAGGAACTCTGACTGCCTATGAAATGAGGATAGGTGAAGATAAACCCACCTCTAGAGAAGCATCATTTATAGCAGATACGAATGAGGATTTTGAGCCTAATGAAATTGAAGAAAAATTTGTGAGAAGACTAAAGAAAGGATTAGGCAAGTACTAAGGAAAATTTCCCTTCAAATGTTTTAACTGTGGAAAGATAGGTCACTTTGCATCTAAGTGTCCACAAAAGAAACAAGATCATAATTCTGAAGGTGAAAAGAAGTACAAACCCAAGAGATTGGTAAAAAGAAAAGTCTATGTCTAAACAATGATGACTCCTCAGAAGACACAAATAACGAATCTTCCTGCGAAGATAAGATTAATGACTTTATGCTTATGGCCAAATAGGATTATGATAATAAAGGAACATGAAGTGATGTTGACAATGAAGAAGTTGTGTTTTACTTGGAAGGATAACTGATCAGTTCTCTAGAAGAAATTGCTAGACTCAGATCTAAGAAGAAAAAGAAAAAAAATTGTTGATACAGTTAAAGAAAGACAATAAAGGACCTGCTGAAGACTTTGCCCTACTAAAAGTGGAATTAGAAGAGACGAAGAAAATAGATAACATTGTGAAAAAACAACTATTAGAAAATAAGGCAAGATGTGAAGCCTTGGAAGAAGAGGTAGTAAAAACCAAAAAAGAGATGGAGAATTTAAAAGCATTGTATCTCCAAATTATTCCAAGCATTAAAGCCACAACAGAACTTAATGACATTCTGAGCAAACATAGATCTCCTTTGTTGAAGATTGGTTTAGGTTATGCAAATGGTTCAAGAAGAAAACATCCATAAAGAAAAGAGCCAATAAATATGATCAAGTTCCAAGTCAGCAGAAAATTAGACCATGAGAGTACTATGTCACCAAAAGCTAATAGAGACAAGATGATCCCTGATAAAAAACAAAGATATCAGGAGATGGAGAAACAAATGCGAAGAAGAAGGCCATCCTTCAGGTACCGAAATTTCTTCCATGGCTATTGTTTTTACTGTTCTAATTTTGGTCATAAGATTGTAAATTGTCAAATTAAGTTTAGAGACATGCAACTGAGGAGGTCAAGAAATAAACATTTTTTACAACATATAAATAAGTAGCCAATGAATAGACAACGTAGCACCAATCACTTTGACCTACTGGACAATGAGCTCTAGTGTTATAACTGTCATAACTTCAACCATAAGATGCAAACTACCATTTGAAGAAGTACAAGGCAGATCCAAAGATAAATCCTTTAGCTAGAAATGCCAGCACATGGAAAAAGAAATATAGTGAAAAATGTGATCTAGTACTTTCAGCTGAAAAAAAAAGAAAAGAAAACCCTGGTATATAGATAATAGATGTTCCAAGCACATGACTGGAGACAAGGATAAGTTTCTATGTATAATTAAAAGAAAAACAGGAAATGTAACCTTTGTAAATGATGAACCAGGTAAAATAAAGGGTAAAGGGATGGTGGGTTTGAGTAATGGTAAAGGAAAATCCCAGGATGTTCTACGTGTAGATAGGCTGAAAAATAATTTGCTCAGTGTAAGTCAAATGTGTGACAGAAGATGTGAAGTGGTGTTCACTTTCAAGGATTGTAAGATAAAATATGTAAATTCAGTTCAAGTGGTGGCTAAAGTCACAAGGACAAAAAATAATGTATATGTGCTGAAAGAAGATAAAGAAGAGTGACATCTAAGAAAACATGATGAAATCTAGTTATGTCATAGGAGACTTGGAAATCTAAACTTTGACCACTTAATCAAGCTCAAAACTCTTGAAGCAGTAAAATATCTTCTAAGAATATCAAATCCACAAGACTCTGTGTGTAAACCCTGCCATGTAGGAAAGCTAACCAGGACACAGTTTAAATCCAAGAGCTATGCTTCAACAGAGAAACCACTCCAATTGCTTCATATGCATTTATCTAGACCATCAATACATGAAGGCACATGGAATGAAACCTACTTTATGTTGATCATTGATGGTTACTCCAGACTTACTTGGGTTTCTTTTCTCAAAGAAAAAGCTGAAGCATTTGAGAAATTTAAAATATATAAGGCTTTAACTGAGAATCAAACATGCAAGAGGTTAAAGGCAGTAAGATCAAACATAGGAGGAGAATTTATGTCAAGTGATTTCAAGGAATTCAGTGACAAACATGGGATGACTAGAGAATAAACAATCCTAGGAACTCCACAATAAAATGGAGTAGTTGAGAGGAAAAACAGAAAAGTTCAGCAAATGGATAGGTCAATGATGAATTAGAAGAACATTGGTCAAACTTATTGGATAGAAGAAATGCAAACAATAGTCCATATTATTAACAAATCCCACCTTAGACCACATAGTGACAAGACATCTTATGAACTGTGGTATGGAAGACCTGCTTCAATCAAACACTTCAAAGTCTTTGGGAGTAAGTGCTACATAAAGAATAATAATGGAAACCTTGGAAAGTATGATGACAGGGCTGATGAAGGCATCTTCTTAGGATATGTTACCAATAGTAAAGGATATAGAAGCTTTAATAAAATATTTCATAAATTAGTTGATTTCATTGATTTAAAGGTAGATGAAGGAGTTCCAGTAAGAGAGGTGAGAAATGTTGAGTCTACTATAGAGGACACAGCTGAAAATGAAGATGAATAGGTCCAAGAATCAGATGGAGAAGAGACACCCAGACAAGAAGAGTTAGGACAACAATCAACATCAAATCCTTCCTCTAGAATTACTCAAAAGAATCATCCTAAAAGTCAGATAATTGGTGAGAAATACAAAGGTATACAAATCATAAGAAGGATAACCAAAGACACCGAGCAATCACATATGTTATTCATATCCATGGTGGAACCCAAGAAATTCAATGAAGCCAGTGAAGATGTAAATTGGTTAAAATCAATGAATGAGGAGCTCGATCAAATTGAAAAGAATGACACCTGGGAACTCGTTCCTAGGCCAACAAATAAAAATGTAATAGGATCCAAATGGGTCTACAAAAATAAGATGAATGATCAAGGAAATATTGTAAGAAATAAGGCTAGATTGGTCTGCAAAGGATATGCTCAAATAGAAGGACTAAAATTTGATGAAACATTTGAGCCTATAGCAAGATTATAAGCTATTAGAATGTTTATTGCCTATTCTTGTCATAAACAGTTTAAAGTCTATCAAATGGATGTCAAGCCATATTTTCTAAATGGAGATATAAAATAAGAAGTCTATATGGAAGAACCATAGGGTTTCCAACTATTAGATAACCCCAACTTTGTCTACAAACTGAAGAAGCCTTGTATGGGTTCAAACAAGCTCCGCATGCTTGGTATTATAGTCTGAATAAGTATCTTCAATACAAATGGTTCAAAAGAGGAACAATTGACAACAATCTATGTATCAAAACAGAGGGTAATGATTTGCTCATTGTGTTGGTCTATGTCGATGACATCATCTTTGGAAGAAATAATGCTTCATCGGGACAATGGTTTGTCTCTGCCATGCAGTTTGAATTTGAAATGTCTATGATAGGGGAATTGTCATTTTTTCTTGGTCTGCAAATTACTCAAAGGTCTGAAGGATTATTTATTTCTGAAATATCTAAGAGAAATGTTGAAAATGTTTCAAATGGAAGATTCTACACCTATGAGCACACCTATGGTCACTGGATGCAAGTTAAGAAAGGATGATGACTCACCTAATGTTGATCAGAGTTCATATAGGTCTATGATAGGCAACCTATTGTATATCACAACATCCCGTCTAGACATAATTCATGATGTTGGAATGGTAGGAAGGTATCAAGATGCACCTAAACAAAGTCATTTGTTAGTTGTCAAAAGAATATTCAGATACTTGAAAGGAACATTGAAATATGGCCTATGATATCCTAGGAATCAGAATTTTCAATTGTCAGTCTATTCAGAAGTTGATTGGGCTAACTGTGTGGATGAAAGGAAAAGAACGAGTGGAGGTGCATTCATCTTAGGATATTCTCGTGTATCGTGGTTAAGAAAGAAGCAAGGTTACATTTCCTTATCAACTACAGAATTTGAATACATTGTAGCTGCCACTTGATGTACCCAAGTATTGTGGATGATTTAGATACTTGCAGATTTGGAGGTAAAATATACTGCATCGATCCCAATTCATTATGATAATACCAGTGCAATCAGTGTATCAAAGAACCCTGTATTTCACTCCAAGACCAAGCATATATCCACCAAGTATCACTTCTTGAGGGAACAGGTGACCAACAATGTTGTTTCTTTGCATTATATTCCATCCAAGGATCAGATTATTGATATCTTCACTAAACCTCTTGCAAAAGCTCAGTTTGAATATCTACCCCAAAAGTTGGGTATGACCTCATTATCAACCTAAGAGAGTCCATCCTCTGACGGGGAGTATGTGTTGGTTGAATATATGATACCTCTTAAAGGTACTGCAACAGCTTAGGGGGAACATGTTTTATTTGACATTGATGTCAAAGGGGGAGAAAAGGAGTAGTCTAGATGCTACAGTTGGAGGTCCAAGTAGTCTACCGCAGCCTTTGAGGCTTGCCATCAATGCCAAAGGGGGATATTGTTGGCATGTTTTGTAGGAAAGAGTGTGCTTGTCATTGATGGAAAGAACATAAGGTGGAGCAGAAGGAAGTGGAATCTCAAGAGGAGGAGTGAACAACAAGAAGAGATCACAACTCAGAAAGGAAAGCGTAGTACAAAAGCGATTGGAGATTAAAGCACAGAAGAGATGGGGTGATAAAAATTAGATCAAAACAATACCATCAGACATGCAAGCCAGATAAACGACAAGTATGAATTGCGGGAAGTGAAATCTAAATTAAACTACTCGCTAGTTACAATCCTACAATCTGTCTAGATCATCAGATCTCATAGCTTCAAAGATCTATGACTGCGGTTGATCCAACAAACAATGCGCTTAAGTCAGATTAAATCATGTCCGACAGATGCGCAATTGCCAAATCTACGACAGGGATGAATTGTAGAGATTGAAAATAGGATTAAACAATGCGCTTGTTCCCATCCCGCAATTAGTCAGGACCATCCGATCTGATAGATTCAAAGATCAAGGATTGTGTTTAACTCACCAATAGCACACATATTCCCACTGCGGAGTTGGGTGATGAGTTAAAACACTCGCAGATTGTGTTTGCACAATCATTCTCGATCATGGATCTGTTTTAAGAAACTTCACAATTGTTGGATCACTTTTGAGTGGAAGGACAGGATAAGCGAGAAAAATGTTTGAGAATTCGATTATGCGAATTCCCATCAACCGTCAGATCACTTTCAAGTGGAAGGATAGGATAAGATAGAAAAGCCGCAATGTTGACAGATCAAGCCATTGATCTAATATACTATCCCGACCGTCAGATCAAAGACATGTGTCATAGTCATAGAATGATAAGTGTCAAGTGGAAATCATCATTTGAGGTACGTGCAAATCATGAATCAAAGTGACATGTGGCAACTTCTCAACTCATGAAACGTCATCAAGTGATGCAAGAGTTACATCACTCTGGGAGTTTTGCTTCAGGATTTTTATCACCAACACTTGCCCAAAGACCCGAAGTCCCGAATGTCGAACACCCGAAGTGGAGACGTCTGATTTGAATATCACTTCGGGAGAAATCTAATCTGTCAATCTACTACAGTGAAAGGATAGTGTAAGTAAAAACGTTAATCGACAACAAGAGGTCTCCACCATCTTATGACTAACTCAGCAGGTGATCACTCCGGAGGAAAGAACGGGTTGAGATTTGAAATCTTCGAAGTCCAGAGACTTGAGGGGATCTCGACTATTAATCCGAGAGGGACACATGTCATAGGCTTTTTAGTTCCGAAATATTGACATACGAAGGAAATAAAGGGTTGAGACTCGAAATCTCTGAAGTCCGAAGACTTGAAGGAGATTTCGATCGTCGATCTGATGTTGGGTGTACTATCAACTATTGATCAAAATACAGTGGAAGGATAACATAAGAATAATAGACAAAGTCACAAAGTAAAAGGTGGCCATACATCTCATTTCTTGATTAATTCATGGCCATTGGATAAAGTAATGAAGGATGATTATAAGTATTAACGCTAACCATTGATCTGGTTTTGATATGTAATGTGAACCATCCGATCTGTTGATAAATTTTGATTCAAAAGTTTCGAAAGGTTTGAAACCCAAAAGTTCTAAAAGGAAAAGTGTCGAAGTTACGACAGTCGTCCATTTCCGAAGAATGAATCATGGTCATTGAATTGATAAGTGATCAAGTGATCATTAAGCCCAGGCATATGGTCATCACCAATCATCACGTGAAGGAAGGGGATTAGAAGCCAAAGAATCCATAATTGACTGGTTGTAACCGACACATAAGATGAAGAGTTTCGACAGCCAGAGAAGCTAAGGAATCTGAACATAATTCCCATGGATGATGAACACATGGAGTGAACCACCAGAGAGGACGAAGAGTTGCCATGATGCTCAGGTAGTGGACTCGATGTGAGAAAGAGATGCATAACAAAGAAGTGAGGTGATTATGGTGGTTAGCTATGCAGTTGTGAGGAAGAGACGTAGTGAACAACCTATAGGGAAGAACAATGACGCAATGAAGAGCATGCAAAGGCATAACGCACAGAAGAGAGATGACGCATAGAGAATAAAAAATAGAAGATCAAAAAGCTCAAGGGTATGCAATTAGAGAGACATTGATGGAGACAAAGAAGAACAGTGTAGTAGAAAAGTGATGAGACTGGTAAGCCATAGATAAATGTTGTATCACTGTGATAAATTCAAGAAAATCAAAGATTTATATTTCAGGGTGGTAGGGAGGTGATATGGAGGACTGGTGTCCTAAGAGTTTCAAGTGGGTGCTTGAACACATGGATTTGTAGCTTCCATCTGGTTGCAGCCAGAAAAACCAGGGTGGTAGGGTGGTGCAAGGGAGAACTATTGTTCTATGTTATGCAAGTTGGTGCCTGTGAGACTGGAAGTTGGTGCTTCCATCCAGTTGGTGATTCCTTCTAGTGGGTGCTAGAGAAACCAGAGAGTTCGTGCTCTCAACAATTTGTTGCTTGTAAAATAGAGGTTGTAGCCTCAAGAAGAGTTGGAGATCATAAGAATGATAATGTACAGAAAATAAAGATTACTCATCATATCAATAAGAAGAGGTTTTTCCGTTTATGGTTTTCCTCAAGAAATATGTCTCTATATATTTCATGTGTGTGATTGATGTTGAATATTCTATTGCTTACTTCCCTTCTTTATTGTGATCGTCATTGAGTGTTTTGTAAAGAGTTTAAAATGGGCATCATTTTTTAAGCACAATAACAACTTATTCAACCCCCTCCCCCCTCAGTTGTCCAACATACCTTTCAAGAGGTGGTCCTTCATATCTACTTGTTGTGTCACTCTTAGATTTCCATCTCCAAGATTGAAAACATGTTTCCTATATACAAAAGGCACACAAAATATTCTCTACTTTCCTATTTAGGATTAGAATCCTATATCTAATTAGTTTTCAATCAAATCTATAACAATATGAATCAAATCTAAAAACTTTTTATTCAACTACAAACAATTGTAAGGGAAAAGCAAATGATCTATTAATTATAAATGGAAGCTTAAATCACAATTGCATACCTTAAGTGTTGATATAGGATCCTTCAATCTCCTTTATCCTTTCTTCTCCTTACAGCTCCTTAGTCATGATAGGCTCAAATTACTTCTGATTGGTTTATTCTACAATTTGTCTTAACCTTTCTATTCAATTATTCCTCCTCTTTCCCAATGATTTCCTTTTTTATATATCTCTTGGATGAAGTTACGAGAGGATTCTAGATATTCTAGATGCCACTAGAAACTCAAATGATGTGATTTCCTAGGCTATTACCACTAATATACAACTCATCTCTCTCCCCTCGCCTCGTAACTCTTATTCTCTATAATTTTGGTAGTGCCTCACTTGTTGATCCATTATTTTATAATGAGGATTTGCTTGTTGCATGCTAGGTGTCATGTGAGGCTCTACAAACATGCTCAGGAAAGGGTCAAACCTCAAGAAACAATTACATTAAGTATTCTATCCACTAATGGATTCCTCTTTGACCTTTAGGGTGTTTATTAAGGCTATAATATATGCCCCCTAATATGTGAGGTCAGGAAAGGAGTGGATGGACAAAATACATTACCATAGTATTGAGATAAGGTAGCACAAGGAGAGAGAAAAGGAGGTTTGGTAGACCAAAGGATACCTGCATTCAAACACCAAGGATGATTATATATATACCAATTCCCTAGGTATACATACTCAGACTCATAATGAGCATGGCCTCGAAAAAATACCCTATGGATCCATGAATTGAAATGCTATACCATGGCCATGAAATTATACACAGTGGATCCATGTCATCAATAAGACCTTAGCCACCAGAAAATACAATGTGGATATACGTCATGACTCAATCATAGCCACCAATAGATACAATGTGGAGCTATGCTAGGAGCATAGTCATATCCACCAAAATATATAATTTGGATCTATGACATAGTATATAGATGTCGAGAATACAGTGAGCACTGAGGATATTTCCCCTAAAGTCTTCATATATAGGTGACATACTCCAAAACAACTTGGGAGGGGATGCTATAAAAGAAGTATATGGCCCCAACCTAAGGTATTCTTCCCAAACCTGGATTGTTAAGCCCTAATATTGGCTCATTACCCCTTAATTGGGGCATATTATATTAGTAATTTTATTTTATTTATATCGGCTTTAGGCCATTAGTTTTAATTATACCTCCTAGTCTCCTATATATAACAAGGAGACATTTTCATTTTGAATCATCTTGTACTTGAACATTTAAGTGGGGTAAAAGGAGGTTTCCCCCTTGAAGAGGCTTATTATATGAAATTATCTCTTTTTCAAGGTGTTGAGTACTTTTTCTGAGGTTTTTCTATGCTATATTGATATTTGGTTCTTAACATATGGTATCAGAGCTCAAGGTCATGGGGTTTCGCTGCTACTTCTAACACACCTTGGAATTTTCACTATAACTATTTTTCTACAATGTTTCAGAAGGAACGGATTGGATGATATTTATTAGACAGATCAAGGTATGTTGGGTTCAAAATTCAGCTCCTGGGGCCTTATAATTTCGGAGATACATCCTGTACAAGATAGGGTTATGGAATCATCTTGAACTGAGTCATTGTGGAATTTTCGCTATAAATTTTTTTATGTAATGTTTCAGACCCTAAAATCCAAAGGATATTTAAATAACTTAGTAAGGTATCTGTGGTAAAACGTTCAAATTCTGGGTCATCTTAAATTTGTAGATACACCCTGTGTAGAATAGGGTATCTGACTAGTCCTATTAACTAGTCTCTAGAAGGTGTTCCAGGTAAAAATATCATAACTTCTTCCTAGAGTATCCAAATTGAGTGGTACTAGTTTCATTGGATCTTGGACAGTCTGTAGTATTTCTGGTGTGAGTTTTAGAATTTTATATCAATTATTTTGTGCGGGGCACGCTATACAAGTAATATCTCCTCGAAAGGCCAAAAATCGGCAAGTTGTGGGGAATTTACCGTAAATTCCACTTGGCACATCCAATTTTGATCAGACCTGTGGCATTGCAGAGAAGAAATATCAGAGAACTACATAAAAGAAAGTTTCATACCCAGAAGGGATGAAACTTGGGAGATACAACAGAATAAATATTTTCTAGCAGAACCACCTCAAAATCAAGGTTCAAAAGTGATACTTGGACAACATGCCACCAAAAAAGGGAACTTCTACACCAAATAAGCCTCCAGAAAATCCTACTTAGACTCTTGATGAAGTTGAAGAAATTCCTAGGGACATAAATGAACTACAAAATAAGATGGATTCAATGGAAGCTATGTTGGATACTAAGATGGATGGTTTAAAAGGGGAGATCATGGAAGTATTGAAAAAAATCGTAATAGAGAAGACACCTGAAAGTGAAAATGCATCCCATGAAATTCATGATGAGGACACAAGGAAGGTGAATCAAGAATGGAGAAATGCCTACTTTGGTTTGAAGACCAACCACGTTCCTAAGATTGATATGAGGAAGTTTGATGACAAGGACCCAATCACATGGATACTTCAAATGGAGCAATTCTTTGATCTCCATAATGTGCCACAAACACAAACGGTACGAATTGCTTCTTTATATTTAGAACCTAATCAATTTGTATGGTATCGATGGATTTTTTATCACAAATACTCATTACTTGGACAATTTTCATGGAAGAAATGATAGCACACTATGAGGATACAAGGAGCAATACCTTCTTTAGCCAATTGATAAATCTCAAGCAAAAGGGTCCAGTTACCGAGCACATTGAGAACTTCCAAAGATTGAATATAAAGGTAACCAATATTCCAGATAATCACTTGATTGATGTATTCATAGGAACTTTAAAGGATCACATTCAACATGAAGTTCGCCTTTGGGAACCCAAATCATTGGAGAATGCATTTAAGGTGGCAATAAATGTTGAAAGTAAAAATATGGCTATGGCTACTAGAAGGACCAATCCTAACATCTATAGAGAGAATAATGCTCCTTCTTCTAAAACACCTCA
>ML808978.1:123247-149734 GCA_009831015.1 Picea engelmannii | reverse complement strand
AATCATGATCATGAAATTCACCTAATTCCTGGGAGTGTTCCTCCTAACATCAGGCCATACAGATACCCTTATGCCCATAAGAGTGAAATTGAGCGCATGATTGAAGAAATGTTAGAGGCTGGCATTATTAGACCTAGCCAAAGTTCTTACTCTGCACCAGTGGTAATGGTATTCAAGAAAGATAGCTCATGTCGTATGTGTCTAGATTATAGAGAGCTCAACAAGATCACTATTAAAGATAAGTTTTCCATTCCCATCATTGATGAATTGTTAGATGAACTACATGGAGAAATCTATTTCACAAAATTGGATCTCCATTTAGGTTATCATCAGATCAGAATGAAGGAAGAAGATATCCCAAAAACAACATTCCGAACTCATGAAGGCGATTATGAATTTTTGGTCATTCCTTTTGGCCTTACAAATGCACCTTCCACATTCCAAGGGTTGATGAATTCCATTTTCAATCCCTTCCTTTGAAAATTTGTGTTATTATTTTTTAATGATATACTAATCTATAGCAAGTCTTGGGAGGATCATGTGCGACATGTTGACAAGGTGCTACAACTACTAAAGGAGCAACAACTATATGCCAAACCATCCAAATGTTTCTTTGGAGTAAAGGAGGTAGAGTATTTGGGTCATATTTTATCTCATGAAGGTGTCAAGGTAGAACCTAACAATATTAAGGCCATGATGGACTGGCTGATTCCCAAAACATTAAAGAATCTTAGAGGATTTTTGGGTTTGACAGGTTACTACCGCAAGTTTGTTCGGAACTATGGAAAAATAACAACACCTTTAATGGCACTAACTAAGAAGGATGCATTTTCATGGACTCCAGAGGAAACTAAAGATTTTGAACAACTTAAAGAGGTGATGTGTAAATCTCTTGTCTTGACCACTCTAGACTTCACAAAAACCTTTATTGTGGAATGTGATGTCTCGGGAAATGGAATTGGTGTTGTCCTAATGCAAGAAGGAAGGCCCTTTGATTTAAAAAGTCGACCACTCAAGGGAAAGGACTTACACAAACCCATTTATGAGAAAGAAATGATGGAAATACTACATGCATTGAAGAAATGGCGTCCTTACCTAATAGGTAGGCACTTCAAGGAAAAAACAAATCTTGATAGTATTAAATACTTCTTGGAACAAAGACTATCTTCAGAAGAACAACAAAAATGGGTAACCAAGATATTGGGTTATGATGTTGAAATCGTCTATAAAAAGGGGAAGCAAAATGTTGTGGCAGATGCACTCTCAAGAAAGGATGAAGATGTTGAGGCCTTTCTCTATGCTCTCTCGATCATCCAACCTGATTGGATAATAGAAGCAAGGGATGAATGGAAGAATGCCGAAAAAGTGTGGACTCTGATTCAAAGGTTGCAGCAGTATTTCAGTGCATCAGATACATTTACATGGAAAAATGATTCACTATGGTACAAAGATCGCTTATATTTATGTAAGAACACCCAACTCAAACAAAAGGTACTATTGGAATTGCACACCTTTCCAATAGGAGGGCACTTGGGATTTTTGAAAACCGACCATAGAGTCAAGAAGGATTTTTTTTGGGATGGCCTTAAAACCAATGTTCAAAGATTTGTGGCATAATCTTTGGTTTGCCAATTAATTAAGGTGGAAACAACTAAGACCCCAGGTATTTTACAACCATTATCCATCCCAAGTCAGCGTTGGGAGGATGTTTCCATGGATTTCATCAAAAGGTTACCAAAGTCTGAAGGAAAGAGTGTGATCATGGTGATTGTTGATAGATTGACCAAGTATGAACACTTTTGTGCACTCTCTCATCCCTTCAAAGCTAGTACAGTTGCCACCGCATTCATGGAGACAGTTCAAAAGCTACATGGCAGCCCAAAGATTATTGTAAGTGACAAAGATCCCATCTTCACTAGACATTTTTGAACATAATTATTTTCTTGTTTGGGTACTCAATTGGCTCATAGCTCATCCTATCATCCTCAATCTGATGGGAAAACTGAGATAGCGAGCAAATGTCTGGAAGGCTACCTTCGTTGCTTTGTCTCTGATAAACGAACACAATGGTTCAAATGGTTACCCTTGGAAGAATGGTGGTATAACACTTCCTTTCATACTGCAACAAAAATGACACCATTTATGGCACTTTATGGATACCACCCTCCTTCCATCACTTCTTATCTAAAATAAAAATCTAAGGTTCAAGCAGTGGAAGATCAAATCGAGAATCAACAATAAGTTCTCCAAATATTAAAGGACAACCTGACCATGGCACAGAATCGCACGAAACAACAAGAAGATCAACATCGTAGTGAAAGAAGTTTTGAAGTAGGGGATTGGGTATTTTTAAGACTACAACGATACAAACAGATGTCCCTCAAGCAAGCCAAGAAGGATAATAAATTATCACCAAAGTACTATGGCCCTTATAAGGTGTTGCAAAATATTGGTACTATGGCATACAAATTGGAGATGCCTGCATCTTCACGAGTACACCCAGTTTTCCATGTTTCATGCTTAAAGAAGGTTATAGGCGACAAGATCCCAGTTCAAACTATATTTCCAGAATTTGATGAGGAAGGAAAAATCATATTGGATACTGAAGCCATCACTGACACAAGAATTTGACAGCTGAGGAATAGATCCATTTCAAAGTATCTCATTAAATGGAGGAAACTACCAGCTAAAGATTCCACTTGGGAAGATGAGTATTTTATACAGAAGCATCCAGAGTTACTCAAGCATTGCGGACAACACTTGTCTCAAGGGGAGGGGCATGTTAAGCCCTAATATTGGCTCATTACCCCCTAATTGGGGCATATTATATTAGTAATGTTATTTTATTTATGTCAGATTTAGGCCATTAGTTGTAAATATACCTCCTAGTCTCCTATATATACCAAGGAGACATTTTCATTTTGAATCATCTTGTACTTGAACATTTAAGTGGGGTAAAACGAGCTTGCCCCCTTGAAGAGGCTTATTATCTGAAATTATCTCTTTTTCAAGGTGTTGAGTACTTTTTCTGAGGTTTTTCTATGCTATATTGCTATTTGGTTCTTAACACTGATGGTACGAATCTACATCATGTGGATAGATGAGTAGATGTCGAGCATGGTATAAACCATCTAATTACCAATCATTGATGTATGTCGTTAGCAGACGAAAGGAAACCCACCAATGGTGAAGATGGACCCCAAGGTACCTAGTACAATATAGAAAGTGTGAATAGAGGATTTGATGTCAAGCACACGTAGAATCGATCGATCATGAGTCAATGAAGGAAACCCATTTTCGATCGCGAGGAGGACTGCCACTAATGATTGCAAGATCCAGGGTACTAGTTGGTTTCTATATCCCTATCCTATATAATGTGTTGAATTCGATAGGAAGAGATCCATCGAAGAAGGAACTTTGTGTATCACCCATCAATTGACATGAAACATACTCCAAGAGATGATGTGAAGAGAGAGTATTAGAATGTACAATTGACACGGGGGTGGTTGACTTGGAAAGTCAAGAAAATTCCCTTATGGTCGACTCATGCTTAAAATTACCTTGAACATATAACATGACACAATGGTGAATTGGACACAAGACAAGAGAGATAGATGAATATAGTGAAATAATGCAAGTGGCATTAAAGCACTCTCCATGATGACTGGAAGAGTAACCAGTCAGAGGAGTATCGTTGACTCATATTACTAGGAGAACTCCTAGGAAATCTAAAACCCAACTGAATGATGAGGACTCAAACATGTGCCATGTTCAAGGGTGATGTGATTGACGCTTCCATGTTGAGAATAGACCAATGGTGAAAAACCCCTACTCTTTTCTTCTTTTTTTTATTGTATTTTTTGTCTCCTTCATGGTTTTGTTCAAATTAGAAGTCTCACCTATACTGTTGTAGGTGTAAGCCTAATACCCATCATAATTTTTGTAGGTTTATAAAAAAGTAAGGTTTTGTAATCTAAAGTGTCACAAAGGGATGATAAAATCAATTTAAGATATCAACACAAAATCTCCACACAACATACTCCAACAAGCCAGGCTTGAACAATATTAGATCAATTTTTGAATATCAATGAAAATATGGAAGAATGAAGGAGAATAATGAAATATATTAACCAAGTTACATCAATAACTTTGGCACACATACAATGGAATTCTTACTAACAAGGAACCTCCTAGTCAACAAGAAAATATTCTTTGACAATACTTGCATTAACAAATTTATAGTAAATCGGTCATTGCATATCATGAACACAAGTACTACAGATAAATCCTTCATCAATAGATCATACTAAATGAAGACAAGAATAATAGAATGAACTAGTATAAAAGGAATTGATATTCAATTAATCAAGAGTCTTAAGTCTGTACATACATAGTGTGGGAATTGTTTACAGTCTCCAGCCAAAAGATAAAGCTTCACATCCAAACATTCCCACCCTCTATTGGAGTCATATCACTCTTTAAATAGAAAATTACATCAATAATTCCTATATGAATCGTTACCTAGCTCTAGCATAGGATTATGTGCCTTGGAGAGATGTCGCAATAGACAAAAAAAATTAAAATTAACAAACTGCTATATTCCAGGAAGTTCTTGGTGATGATAAAGGCAACTACAACCAAGTCATGTTTGAGATCTAGTGGAATTGGATGTTAGGTACAAGTGTCCCTTGATGTTTAACTTCCTCATAGGGAACCATTTGAACCTCCTCTTATAGTTGAAATCTCTCCCATAACTCAGATTTATCAGAGTGTTAGAGTTTGTTGTACATCTGCAGGATTCACTACAAAGTTTATTGTACGTGATGTTTTCGAATTTTATCCAAAACAATGAACTGGGTTGGACTGAGTTTTGGTAACAAGCATCAATGACACTATTATTCTTCTCCACAAAACATTTTAGTGAAACCCATTTCGTATTTTAAAAGATATGATGAAAATATGAGTTCGCAACATACTAATTTGCTGCAAACTGTTTCAATTTCAGCAGCTTCACACTGCCTCTGCAAGGTTCATTGTGAACTTTTATGTACATGAATAGTTCTTTCTACTCACATCTTGAAAATATCTCTTCTGCCTATAAATGACAATTTGCTTTCTACTCACAACTTGAAAATATCTCTTCTGCCTGTACACATTTTTTACTTGTCTATGTAGGGGCAGTGATATCTTCACCATATATTTTGTCTTTTCAATGGCTTCTTCACACACATATATGTTTTCCTTCAGTTTTATTCTAGCTTGTATATTTTCCTTTTTCAGTTTTTTATTCTCATCCTTTGTCTCTTTTATTTCTTTTCTGAGCCCTTTGAAAGTGGGATTGCTCTCTTTAGAAGGAGACTTTAATTCAATAATTTCTATAGGCTCTTCAATATATTTGGCTTTGGATGTTTGTTGACCTAGTGCTTGAAATTCATCTTCTTCCATGGAAAGTCAAATAAGAGTACAAACCTCTATGATAATTGTTGCCAACACACTGTGTGATGAAATCTAGTGAATCTAGGGTTTTGTTGCAACTAGGGTTTACACTAGAACAATTTTGTAGAGACTAAAATGTAAGTTGAAGATGGAATCCTAGATTAAATGATGATGAAAATGATGAAAATGGACCGAAATAAAAATATTTTGAAGCAACGACAAAATAGAGAGTTCACGAGGATAATTTGGTTTGCACCAGATGGGTTTGTAGCAAAAGAATTTTTAGTTTTAGAGATAAAATGTGAGATGATACTTTGAGTGGAAAGATAACAGATAAACCATGAGTGAAGGAAAGGTCATAGGAGAGTTTACTCAAGTCATCATGCTTAGGGTTTCAAATCATGTGTAAAATAGGGGTTTTGTAGCTCTTAACCAGTTTGCAGCATCTAGACAGTTTGCAATGACTGATAGTTTGCAACATGGAATAGTCAAGGAAAAATATTTGAAAATTGAAATAGAATGAAATGGTTGAACCTTCATTTTGAGCTTGACCTTTTTGATGATGAAAAGGTGCTAAAAACAGTAATCCACCAATTTCCACGTTCCCAAAATCAAAATCATCTACGATTTAGTACATGAGGTATTTTGAATTGTTGCGAACTTTTAAGAGAGTCTACAGTGAATAAGATTTGACATGGGACATGACACTTAGATGGTTAAGTTCATCCTTAAAACTTTTTATACACCCTTTTTGGAAAAAATACTTCACGGTGACCTTCAAGTTATGCATACATGACCAATACTTTACCTCTTTACAAATGATGACAACCACCATAATGACATCAAGACTTTGTAACCATACACCAATAAACTCACAAGTTTTAAACCAATGAATTATAAGAAAGACATAACACATGATTGACAAGGACCAAAAGAGACCTTCTTAGACTAGACTAACAAAAAATTGAAAACTGAGAGAAAAACTTGACTCTTGTACATCCTATGTGTTAACATATTTCTCCATAGGGGATGGATACCTCCCTGTGAGGCTCCAAGAACATTTTCAGTTGCAGTGCCTTATCCACTAGGCTATGGAGTCATTATTGTTGATCTACTACAAACCAGAAACTGAAAACAAAAATGATTGTAATCGAGCTTATTCCCTACTCTAATCATTTGAACTCTGCTTGATCAAGTGTAATGAAACTTCCAATGAAGTCATAAAAACTTCTGACTGATGAAAATAAATTTTTCCAAGAAACTCTTTGATAATACCCCCAACAAATGCAACAAATGAAGAAGAAATTCAATGAGAAGTTGATACTTACAGTTGCAAATTGCTTGCATGGAGAAATATCCAACACTAGAAACTTCTGAACAGAAAGATTCCATGTATATTTCTATGGGATCATGAATAACAGAACAAAATTTTAGCTGAATTAGAAGACTAGGTTGCTCCTTCATAATTTATGCTTTGTTGACAATACTGTAATCCTCTCGACCTCCTTGAAATATTCTATAAATATCACATGCTTCAAAATAATCATGAACATCAAAAGATTTTTCTGATTGTTGATTATCTCCTTGGGTAAAAAACTTATTTGCAGATGCTAATACAAAAATCTTCTCCCTTTTTGTTGCTTGGTGGATTTATTCCTTGAGTGAAATATTTTGACCAAAATTTTATAATATATAATCTTGCATATTATCATGAACAAAAAAGGTTCGTCGATCCCCAATATCAACACTTTGAAATGGCAGTTTGTTTCTTGACCAACTAATTATTATCTTCTACAAAATGATATTCATGGTAATGTTCATAAAAAAAATAATCCCTTTGATCATAACTAGGAGAAGATTCAACTTTATATGTAAATTCATCTTGCTAGTATGAGTTATGAGCATGTATATTTGCATCCTCAATAGTACAAAATTATGATTTAATAATTTCAAGATTTGAAAAAGAATTAATATCTGAAAATGATGCACAAGCATGCTGAAACAATTGCAAGCTTGGATTAGATTTCTATTGTCCATATCCTTCCTCTAATCCTTCTGCATCCAAAACAATGTCTAATATATTAATAGAGAGTTGTGCACAAGACCTAAGGTTACTCTCAACTTCCTCTACATCAACAAACATTTGTTGCAAGGATGGTGACTTTATTTATCTAAGGTAAAGAAATAGGACAGGATGTTGTGCCACTGTATATTGTACCATGGAAACAACTTCAGAGGGATGGATTCCAATAGGCATACTACAAATAAAACTGTAAAACCTCTTGTTGAATGTAGAAATAACTTCATCCTTCTCTCTCTTCAAAGAAAAAAACTCAGTTAAGTATTGATCAAAGGATTTGGTCTCTCCCCAGTATCTTGAAAATGCACTATATAACTCAACCCATGAACCGATAGAACCAACCTTCATATTTTTAAACAAAAAAGAGGCATCCCCAACCAAAGATTTGGAAAATAACCTCATCACAACAACCTCATGCATGATTTCCAAATTGTCAATGAAATTTTGAAAATCTCTTAAATTCTTCTGAGCTGTGATACGATCTTACCCAATAAAAAGATTCAGATATTATAAAAACTTGGGAGTGTAAGGATGAAGAGTAGATGGCATCTTTCAGGGTTTAAAAATTTTCTCTCTGATTCTAGATTGAACATTAGTGGGATGAGAACCAGGTACAATAGGTTGATTGCAATATATAACAGATTTTGAAGGAGGTAAATAAACTTTATAATACACATGGCTATAGGGATGATCAGTTTCAGGAGATATTTGGATACAAACATCATTCTCACATGGTTTGGAAAAAGAAAAATGATCAAAATCAATGATGGAAGAAGCAGAAAAATCGTATTCTTTCAAGGAGGGATACACAACAGTGGGTTGATGGTCATCTGAATAGACAAAGAAAAGGATCATTATTTTGATATGTGAAGGAAAATACGAAAAAGAGATGATGAAAAATAAAATAAGTTCCTGAAAGAAACTTATGAATTGATACTTAGACTTCTTGTGTCTTCCTTTCATTGTTTTCTATATGATCTTGTTCTTCAATGGAATCATGTGACTGATTTGAATCACTGGCAAGTTTTTCAAATGTTTGAAGTCACCACGGTGAAAAATTGCACTATTTTTTTCACCAACTCTTGTTCACCATCAAGTGTTGGTCATAGTCTTTTTCATACAACCCAGAGAATATATATTCATGTCTATGTTCCCCAACAATGGTGCCAAAAATTTTAGCAATATATGTCACACCTAGACTGTTGTAGGTGTAATCCTAATACCCATAAAAAAAAATGCAGGTTTATAAAAAAGTAAGGTTTTTTAATCTCAACTGTAATGAATGGATGAGAAACTCAATTTAAGATATCAACACCAAATCTCCACACAACATACTCCAGCAAGAAAGGCTTGAACAATCTTAGACCAATTTTTGAATATCAGTTAAAAGATGGAAGAATGAAGGAGAAGAATGAAATATATGAACCAAGTTCAATAAAGAACTTTGACACACATACAATGGAATTCTTACTAATAAGGAACCTCCTGGTCAACAAGAAAATATGTTTTGACAATACTTGCATTAACAAATTTACAATAAATCAGTCGCTGCATATCATGAACACAAGTGCTAAAGGTAAATCCTTCATCAATAGATAATACTAAAGTAAGACAAGAATAATAGCATGACAGAGTAGAAAAGGAGTTGGTCTTCAATTAATCAATATTCTTGAGTCTGTACATACATAGTGTGGGAACTTTTTACAGTCTCCAGCCAAAATATAAAGCTTCACATCCAACCATTCCTACCCTCTATTGGAGTCATATCAGTCTTTAAATAGAAAATTACATCAAGAATTCCTCTATGGATCGTTGCCTAGCTCTAACATAGGATTATGTGCCTTGGAGAGATGTGGAAATAGACAAACAAACATAAAATTAATGAACTACTAGATTCCAGGAAGTTGTTGGTGATGAAAAATTCAACTACATCCAACTAATGTTTGGAGATCTAGTGGAGCTAGATTTCAGATTAAGTGTTCGTTGATGTCTAATTTCCTCCTAGGGAACCATTCAATCTACCTCTAACTGCTGGAAACTCTCCCATAACTCGGATTTATCATATTGTTAGAGTTCGCAGCGCATCTGCAGGATTCACTGCAAACTTTCCTGTAGGTCATGTTTTCGACTTTTCTCCCAAATGAAGAAATGGGTTGGGATAATGTTTCTTCATAAATTCAATTCCATTATGATTATTCTTAATAAACAATTTTAGCAAAAACTAGTTCATATTATAAAATATATGATGAAAATATGAGTTTCCATTGTACTAATTTGTTGCAAACTATTTCAATTTGAGCAGGTTCACAACACCTCTACAAGATTCACTGTGAAATTTTATATACATGAAAATTTTCTTTCTTCTCAGATCTTGAAAATATATATTTTTCCTATACATGGCAATTTGATTTCTGCTCAGAGCTTGAAAATATATCTTTTTCCTATACATGACAATTTTCTTTCTGCTCACAGCTTGAAAATATCTCTTCTTCATGTACACATTTTTTATCTATCTATGTAGGGGCATTGATCTTTTCACCATATGTTTTTCCTTTGTAATGGATTATTCACACATATCTATTCTTTCCTTTAGTTTAATTCTATCTTTTATATTTTCGTTTTCCATTTTTTATTCTGAGCCTTTGTCTCTTTTATTTGCTTTATGAGCCCTTTGAAAGTGGGATTGTTCTCTGTAGAAGGAGACTTTAGTTCAATAATTTATATAGATTATTTAAGATATTTGGCTTTGGATATTTACTGAGATAGTGCTTCAGATGGATATTGTTCCATGGAAATTCAAATAAGAGTACAAACCTCTCTCATAATTGTTGCCAACAGACTGTGTGCCGAAATCTAGTGAATCGAGGGTTTTGCTACAACTAGGGCTTACACTAGAACAATTTTGTAGAGACTAAAATGTAATTTTAAGATGGAAGCCTAGATGAAATTATTATGAAAAGGATGAATGTAGACACAATTAACAATATTTCAAAGCAACAACAAAACAAAGAGTTCACAGTGCTAATTTGGTTTGCAGCTGATGGGTTAGTAGCAAAAGAATTTAAAGTTTCAGAGATAAAATGTGAGATAAGATTTTGAGTGAAAAGATGATAGATAAACCTTAAGTGAAGTCAAGTTTACAGGAGAGGCAACTCAATTCAACATTCTTAAGGTTTCAAATCGTGTGTAAAATAGGATTTTTGCAGCGCTTAACCAATTTGCAACATCTAGACAGTTTACAATGACTAATAGTTTGCAGTGGGGAAAAATTTCCACTGAAATATTTTCAACTTGAAATGGAATGAAACGGTTGAAACCTCCTTTTGATCTCGACCTTTTTGATGATGAAGAGGCGCTGAAAACAAGAATCCACCAAACTCCATGTTCCCAAAATCGTAATCATGTATGATTTAGTGCATGAGGTATTTTGAATTGTTGTTAACTTCTAGGAGAGTCTGCAGTGAATGATATTTGATAGGTGACATAACACTTAGATGGTTAAGTGGATCCTTAAATTCTTTTATACACCCTTTTTGGACAAAATACTTGATGGCGACCTTCAATTTATGCAGACATGACCAATACTTTCCGTATTTACAAATGATGACAACCACCATCATGACATCAAGACTGTGTAACCGTACTCTGATCATATCACAAGTTTTAAACCAATGAATTATAAGAAAGAGATAACACATGATTGACAAGGATTGTTGGAACAACGGCAGATCCAGGGTTCAACACTTACAACAACTCACCAATAAAACCCTAACTACCGGCCCTTTCAGAAACAACTGCGAAGCAGATGAATTCTCACTTGAGGTAGAGGAAAGGGTGGCTGTAGGACTCAAATGTTTGCAACCTTAGCTGGGACACAGATCTATGATTGTAACACCTTAATAGAGAATTTAGCATTTATAGTTCATTAATATTCAGTCTTAGCTTACAACGCAGTTAAACCCTAATCATAGATCAACGCAGTATTCACATAGATTCAAGCACTCAACATACCAACATAGATCAGATCTAGCATTCACTCGGATTATTCAGCACTAAGATATCACATTAGATTCTTCTAAGCATATATCAGTTCACTAAGACTTTAACCACATAAACAAGAGAACAACCATAAATCACTAAGCAACCACAAGACCAAGTATACATGGTTCACCCCCACCCTGGGGATACGTCCACCAACTCTTATTCTTTATTTCTTTATTTCAATATTCTACATGCACATAGCCATGATACCTTACTCCGCAGAGGACAGGATATCTGTGCGCACTCCTCTAGATGCTTCTTCCCTGAGTTACAACAAAAACCCTCTTCACAGTCTCTTACAATCACTTTCACTTAGCTTTGTAAGTTCTCAACATAGCATTCAAAAAGCACTTACAAGTTGCACTTAACACAATGTCTAGCCTCTCTTCTATCACATATATCGAACTACTTCCTACATCGCCTAGATTTCTATTTATACATTACAAAAAGGGCCTAAACATGGGTAAACCCATGGGCAGACATCCCCATACTCGTTACATAAGCCCAAAACCCAAAAATCCCTAAAAAGGGGCCGAGATCCTATGATCTCCGCTTCGACTTGTGCTTCGCCTTCGACAACCTATTGAAGTCCCAAAAGTAGGTCAAACATGAACAAGGATCCTTACAACTTGGTCAAGGGCCAACAAGATCCCAACACTCACCTGTGACTCGTCCCAAGTCACTCTGGTCTAGGTAGCTCTGCTTTAAAAGTCTTGATCTTGACTCGAGATGCTTCGAACTGTTGATGCACCATGGCCTCTTGCTCGGTGAACTCTTGGATTACATCTTTGTTGACAGGTCCCTCTAAGAGTTGTTCAGCAGTAGTGACGACTTGCTCCAGTTTTGCTCCTCGGACTTCAATCTATGTGAATAGTTGGAAAGCCTCATCATGTATTGGTTGGAGCCTCTAAGTCACTTCCATGAATTTTCTCTGAATGGCATGGACCTTATGTTGGGTTGTGCATTGTTCTCGGGATCGCTTCATCCTCTCAATGGCTGACAGGGGCTTCAACTACGCTTGTACATTTTCTGCTTTCTTCTTTTCCTCCTAGAGTTGTGACTCCAGTGCCTTCAGTTCAACATCCTCAATGAGTCTCTCATAAGTCTGGGAACTGTGATCACTTAATTGTTTACATTCCATGGCAAGGGCCTTGATTCTCACAACTATGCTTCGAGCAATTTCTTCTCTTTGATCTCGTACATCTGGCGGGGTGTTGGGCATTGTTCGTAGCTCTAAGTCTACTATCCTTTGTTGAAGTTGTTGGATATCTTCTGCGAGCTATGTTACTTAATGCTTCACTCGGTCTTCTTCCTTTGTCTCTAAGCTTGTCGTAGAGAGAAGTTCTCTGTCATCTGCTTATTTGACTTCAAGCTACTCTGTGAGCAACAACTCTTTCTCCTACTGGATTTGTGCTTTCTCCTCTTCAAACTTGGTTTGCAGGTCATCCTTATCCTTTTGTGCAACCCGAAATTTCTCTACCATTTATTCTTGGGCTTGTTTCAGGGCTGCTGTGGCCTGGTATTTCTCATCTTATGCTTGAAGAAGGTGAGCTTCGGTCATATCAACTAGTCTGCGGAGTTGGCCAAGCTCATCTCCCAAGTCTAGTTCTTCTGATGGCGGGGGAGCAATGGATATTGGGTGGCTGGATTGAAGGGCCTATTGTACGCCTCTGAGTTCAACCTTGATCTTGTCATACATCTCCTCTTGATTGGCCTCCTGTTTCTGCAAGATGTCCTATGAGGCATCTACTATAGCTGCAATGATGAAGTTGAGATCATCTATAGTGAGAACAGTCTGCATCTTAGTCAAGATGGCTCTGGATTTGTTTTTGGAAGTGGGTTTCATGGGGGAAACCTTCCTTTTCTTAAAGGGATCAGCCTCATCAATAGGATCTCTAGGAAGTGTTACTTCGCCTTATTTCTGTTGATCTTCTTTTCTGTTGGTCTCTTCTTGATCTACTTCGTCATTAACCCCCTCGGCCAGGTGATACTGAAGCAGTTTCTTCCAATGCGTTGCTTAAATTTTGGACCTCTTCATTCTTATTCATTCTATTGGGTCAAGGGGTATCCTTTGCTTCATGAGTGGTCTCCAGGTTGCCGATTAGTTTAGGGTCTGACATTTCTGCAGGTCCAACGGTGATGAGGAGCTCTACTGACTAGTCCTTGGTTATCTCTTCGAGGTCCTCCTCTATGAGCTTGTAGTATAATTGGATCTCTTATTTATGCTCATATTCACATGTGGTGATATAAATGAAGTGTTGATCTGCGAATAACTTCATGAGGGGTCGGAACTGATGCAGAGTGTTTGGCGTCATGTGAGGGACAACTTTGATAGCCCTCTTCAGTTGGATATAATATGTATGAAAGACCGCGCTCGAATTCCACTATTTTCCCATATCGCTCGAGTACAAGAGTGTGGTGAACTTCGCAGCGAGCGGTTTGAATGACTCAATTTCTGGGAAGGTAACACCTTCCAACATCTCCTAAGTGGTAAATTTGATGAGGATCAGGAGCCAGCTATAGTGGAATTCATATCCTTGATCCTGAGCTTTGTGGCATTCTAATTCCAACTGGTTGAGAAAGTATCTCACCCATTTCATCTGGAGTCCATCTACACATTTCCCAGTGAAGTCAACAACGAATCTTGTGACTTGTGCAGGTTGGTTCTTTCTCACAAGATTTTTTGTGATCAGATGGCAGGCTGGGCATACTGTGCCATTTTGGATGGAAGCTACCTTGTAGCCTCACATTCCCTTTTCTACATCTCCATATGTGACTTTGATCTTCTGTGCTAATGCACGATCTGTAGCCTTCCCTGGGTAGAAGTCCTGTGGGTCGGGTCCCTGCATGCTCAATCCGGTGATCCTATGGATCAATTTTGGATCGACTGTGATTCATCGGTCTAGCCATAGGTAGCCACCATGGTAGCATGAGAGAAGAAGCTTAACACAAGCGTTAACCTCTTGGTGCCTTCCAAAGTGGGGAATATTCATTACATTCAAGAGGGTGGACTCTGCAAGGTTCACAGTCCATGGCTGGGGGATTATTTTTGAGATCTTCCCCTTCATCCTGGTCAAGTATTTGTAAAGAGAGAGCATACTATGTTTCTTGCAGTCTCTTAGGTTTAATTCATTGAACTTCATTGTCACGATCTTATCCTTCTGCATTCTAACTGAACGTATCCCCTTCGGGAGGTACGTCGTAACTATGGTGTATTCAAAGTCCCTCAGGACACTGTCACGACTCACCATGCCAGCCAGAGGTGGGATGTATTTAGGTAGGATGTGTTAACTCCCAAAATGAAACCGTCCTTTCGGTTGAGTTTTGTGGTGGATATCATAGCTTTAGGTAGTATCTTCAAGTTATGTTTTGAGTTTTTATAGCTGAGCAAATTTTTGGTTTTGGTATGTCTTAGAAAATAATTGACCCATAAAGTCTTCTCTTTCAAAATTGTCATTTTTTACTTTCCACAGCTAACGTGTTTTCAAAGATTCATTGTGCGCTGTGGAAAGTGCCCACTTTCAACAGCTAAGGAGATTGTTTCATCAGTTGACGCGTTGTTGAAAGTGACAAATATTAAAAGGTTTTGAAAATCAGTTCTCGGGTGGCGCGCTGTGGAAAGTACATGCTTTCCGCAGCTAAGGAGCGATTTTGATTGATATGGCACGCTGTTGAAAGTAATTAATTTCCACAGCTAAGGAGTGTCTTCTACAAAGCGGTGCGCTGTTGAAAGTGCATACTTTTAGCAGCTAACAGGGGTTTCTTCGCAGAGTCGCGCACTGGTGAAAGTGGAAAGCGAGCATTTGGCAGAGGCGTTCTCCACGGGTGGTTGCTGCACGAAGCGGGAATCACGTGCGTGATATCCACGTATGAAAACAATGATGATGTGATCACCCCCACGTCAGAACAAATCCAAGGAATGTGCTGATAGGATTGGGCAATCATAGAAACTAAATCATGCATATTAGATATGACTGTAATTTGAATTCGTTCCAGAACCCACGCTCAACGCTCATCACTTTTGGAATGGCGAGTTCGTGTTTGGTGATGCAGGTACAAAGGAGGTACCGCCGACCTGACACCATCAAATCAAATAGAGGTCTCATATCACAAACCGTTTCCAAAACACTGTCGAAGTTTTCATTTAATTCAAAACAGAGCCGAAGCCCAGACTGCTTTCAAAAGCGCAGAACCTCGGCTCGACTAGGCGGTTACAGGGATTACAGTGGTCAAGTGCTTGAGCTGCAAAATGTTGAGAAAACACAGTGGTGTTTTACTCAAGCGATAATTGGATAACCTATCCTTTTTAGAATCACATCCCGAGGTCTAGAGGCATTTTTGAAATGCGGGGTGCATGGAATTCGCAGAAAGGTTACAAGTTGGGTCTCACTAGGCCATAGCTGAAGCCTTCGACAAGACATTTGATGGAAACAAAGCTCACGTTGGCTCTGTAGAAATCAAGGTGGATGAGGCTGTCATTGCCGCAGCTACAGGATTTCCAAGAACTGGTAAAAAATGGTTTAAAACCACCGCTCCTAAGAATCTGGATTTCAGGGTCTATTTGAAAGATGGATACAAGTACAAAGCGTGGAGAAAAGGTATGCTCATTTCATATCTGGATGAAGAGTGGCAAGATTTATTCAAAGCCATTCAACTATACATTACCTCAGAAGGAATATATGATAAATTGATGATGTACCACTTTAAACTCATGGATCACTTTACAGGCAAAACCCCCATCAATTTGCCTTATTTCTTGTATCATAGTTTGACTAAAGTATGAAAGAGGATTAAATCTCAACCCTTGAGCATGAAAACTACTTTATGTCACCCTGGCCTCATAAAATTGATCATCCTATAAGAATTGAAGCAACAGGAGAGGAGCTGGGAGCACTTTCTGTTCTGAGAAGGTTTTGAAACCCAGAATCAGACTGCAAATGAGCAGATGGCAGGTTCAAAGAAGAAATTGTCTCCTCAGAGTAGCTCAAGGAGAAGAAGGGCCTTGCCAGGACCATCAGAGGACAGAGTTTCTAGAATAAATCATCACAGGCTGAAGAGAAAATTGAACTTTGAACAGACTACAGAGCAGACTACATAGCAAAATACAGGGCATCCTACACAACAGAGTACTGGGAAGAACATCCTTAATTTGCCATACTCAGATTCAGAATCTGAACATAAATATCAGTGCCCTGCCATCAAGAGTTCTGAGCAATCAGTAGAATGTGCTCAGAACTATGAAACTTTAAATCATACAAAGCAGGGAGAATCATCAAAAAACCCTAGATCAAATAAATCTCAGAAAATCAAACATCTCAAGGAGGTAATTGCCTAGGAGGAGGTCTTGGAGCGGGTGATAAAGGATAGATATAAAAATTTATCTGATAACTTTGCCAAGAAAAATGCAGCATTTGAAAGATTGGCCAAGGAGAGTGTCAGAGAGAAGAAGAAGAATACTAAACTCGCCAAAGACTGCAACAGCCTGCGGTGTCTTACCAAGTGCCTCAAGAAGCAGATCAGGGGTTTGAAACAAAAGTTGAAACAAAAACCTCACTCAGACCTGAAGGTCCTTTCTCAAGTGGCCGTCAATATGCAAGGTGAGAAGTCAGATGCCCACTGATTTTGGTTTGAAATCAATTTTGAAGGCGAAGATTCTCTTTGTGCACTATCGGGACTTTCAACAGCGCCAGGCTACTATTTCATTACCCGTTATCTATGGAAAGCGATAGATTTCAACAGCTAACCCGTAAAAAATTCAAACGGTTGCACTGTTGAAAGCTGGGCAAGCAAGTTTTGAGGCCGAAAATGCAACAGTTTATTTCAAACATGTTTTGAAGATATGCCAGTGTATCAGTGGACTAGGAGATCGAATGTTAGAGGTTCAACATCAAAGATTCGAGGGATTTCGGTCATACATTCAAAACCATTTCCTAAAAACTCAGCCATGAATACTGGAAAATTGAACAGTCATATACAGGTGTCATGTCACTTCACCACATTGCAGATGCTGAAAGCTGGAGGAGGCAAATGGCGATTTTGAGAGACTGAAGACAGTTCGACCACTCAGTTTAGTTATTGAAGACTTTAATTTCAAAGTTGTTTAAATAGAATAGAACTTTTTTTTATTTAATAACAGATCCATGTTTTTAGGATCTGTGTAACTGTATCTATGTAATATTCATTTCTTAAGTTACCAAGCACCTTTGGTCTGCAACCACAAAGGGTTTCTTGGAGTGATAACAAATTGGCGCCATTGCCGGGGAGAGGAGATCGAAGCGCAGCTTCCTTGGGAGACGACATAGATCCAGCTTTGATGATAGACAAAGCCTGGACATAACTTGGTTGTACATTTTCTATCTGGTGACTCCATTGACGAAGTGGCTCCCAAAAGGGCTCACACCGGGGCAAACCCAGAAGGCCCATTGACAACATCAGTTCCTGATCCAGAAAAAATCACCAGCAAGGGCAAAGCTTTCCACAGACAGACCTCCAGATCTGTAGCTGCAATTGATTCAGGTATTCCAATTGTTACTCATATTTCTATATCTGAAAAGTTTCTGGTTGAAACCCCTGCTGAAATTCAAAGTTCCAAAGAAATAAAAAGTTCATCTCAAGCTGCTAGGGTAGAAGAACCATCTTTTTCTTCCAATATCACTAATTCTGCCCTTGAGATTGAAATTCCATCGCATCCAAAAGAACATTCCTCTCCATATTCTTTTAATTCATCACCTAGCAAACCTTCAAAGGGTGTTTTTCACACTTATACAAATCTGCCTGTCCTTGAGGAAATTCTCCAAGATCTATCCTCTAAGGGTGAAGAAAACCTAGCTTCGTTGCTTAGCCAATTTTATAAAGCCTCCTATTTCCCATCGACCTCTGAAACTGTTGTTCAGGGTGAAGTGAGACAGTCATTCAATTTCAACTCAGGTAATTCATCTCCTCCATCATCTCCTCCGAGTTACCCATCCCCTCCATTGTCTCCTACAAGCTCCTCATCTGCATCTACCACAAAGACTGTCATGGCTACCCCTCTGACCAGAATGGAACAAATCTTGGCAAACATATATGCCCCTCTTGTTTTTCCAAACCCCCTGTCTGCCATGCCAACAGGTGACTACCAGAAATACATGCCGAAGTTTACTGGAGCATGGGAATACACAGATGAAGAACACATTGAAGCATTTTATGCTTATGCAGAAAACATAAATATTTCAGAGGAGGATGTATGGACTAGAGTCTTCGTCCAGAGCCTAGATGGCCAAGCCCGGAAATGGTTTAAAGAGCTGCCAGCAAATTCAATTACTGGCATTGAACAATTAGATGCATCATTCTTGAAAGATTGGGGAGAGAGAAGAGACCTGTTGTATTACATTTCAGAATTTGGAAATCTGAAGAGAGGAAATGGAGAATCGGTCTCGGACTTTATTAAAAGATTCAACAAAATGTTTGGTAAGATTCCTGCAGAAATCAAACCAAGGGATGCATCAGCAAAAATCACGTTTTCCGTGGCCTTTGATGCAGAGTTATGTCTTATCCTTAGAGAAAGACGGTCAGCTACGCTTTCTTTAATGCAATATGCTTCTCTTGAAGTTGAATCAAACATCACAGCCTCTCAGAAGCTTAAAGGGAGGGCTGAAAAGAAGAAATCTGTTGTCGAGTCTTCTTCTTCTTCTAACAGTCAAATGGAAAAAATGGCTAAAATGTTGGACAACCTAACATCAGAAATGTCAAAGTTAAAAGTCCAAAACCAGCCACCAGCAAAAGCAAAAGAGTCAAATACTTTTACTCCCAGAAATCCAAATGCTTTTCCCTATAGAAGAAATAATCCACAAACTCAGATTTTGCAAAGAGATAGGAATTCTAATGAAGACCAGACGATAAAAGTCCCTCTTCAGAATGTAGTCATGGATGAAGACAATGGAGAAGATCAGGAGGATGGTGAAGGAAACATTCATTGTGTTGGAGATGAGACAGGGACATCTTATCTCACACAACAAGATTATGAGCAATCATTAATGACTGAACAAACAGAAGATGATCTCCTTGGTGATGGCATCTTTACAGCAGAGGATAAGAAAAGATACAACCTTCGATCTAAATCTAAGGCTGCTCAAGCAGATGCATCATCTTCTCCTGCAGAGACTGCTGCCTCTGTCAAACAAAATGACCATACACCAGAAATTCATCCAACAAAGTCTTCAAAGGAGAAAGCATCATCTCCTTCCAAGAAGATTGCTGCCCCTGTCAATCAGCAAACTCCAGAAATTCAGCCTCCTGTTGAATAGCAGAAGAATCAAGAAGCCCCTTCAAGTCAGGTAAAAATTTCTGATAAAACTGCTGATAAGACTCCATATTACTTTAATTTCGAGGCTGAATTACAAAATATTAAGATTCCTATCCCTCTTATTGAGCTGATGAAAAATGAGATGTTTAAAAGAGATATCCTCAAAACTTTATATCCCCAATCAGTATCTCATTCCACTGACATCCTCAACATTTATGATGATAAGCCAACCATCACTCTGGGCCAAATGGTAGAAGACAGAGATGAAATTTGTCCTCCCTTCTACATCTCGTTAAACATTCATGAGAAAACATTGCACAATTGTTTGTTGGATTTTGATGCTTCACACAACTTGATGCCAAAGGCTGTCATGGATGAGCTTGGGCTAGAGATCACCAAGTCTTATCATGACCTTTTTTCCTTTGATTCTCGAAAAGTCAAATGTCTTGGGATGATTAAGGATTTGGCTGTAACCTTGACCCAAGCATCAATGAAGACGATGGTGATGGACATAGTGGTGGCTGACATACCCCCAAAATTCAGATGCCTTCTATCAAGAGCATGGATGAAGAGACTAGGTGGCACTCTCCAAATGGATCTCTCCTATGCTACTATCCCTGTTTTGGAGGGGTGAACAGAAGACTTTACAGGGAATCACAGTTGGCATATGTGATCAGTGATGAGAAGAATCCATCCAATCATCCTATCTATGCAGTGGACACAGACATGGGTTCTTGTATCTTACAATTTGACGATTCACTGCCAGATACCTTGCTGCTTAGAAAACCCACAGATCAGATCGCAGTTCAGCCCACAGAAACAACAGAGGATGATCTCTGGACCATGTTCTTTGACGGTGCTTGCACTAAGGAGTCAGTTGGAGCAGGAGTGGTATTCATTTCTCCCTCAAATAAAACTTCTCATTTGTCCTTTAAACTTGATTTTAAAGTGACTAATAACATCGTTGAATATGAAGCATTACTTTTGGGACTGAATGCAACAAAGGAAAAGGGCATTAAAAAATTGCAGGTGTTTGGAGACGCAGATTTGATCATTCAACAGGTCAATAAGTCCTTTCAATCCAAGCATGTCAGGCTTAAGGCATACAGAGATGAAGTATTGGATGCAATTCAAAATTTTTCAGATTTTAAAATTACTTTTGTACCTAGAGCCATGAATGAATTGGATGATTCATTGGCTGTGTCTGCTTGTGCATTTATTCCCCCTTTGCCTCACAAATTGTCTTATGAAATTCAAGTCAGACATAGGCCTTCTCTTCCTGACAATGTAAAATTTTGGAAAGTTTTTGAGGACAATGCTGAACTCACCCAATTCCTTGCAGTGATAGATGAGTTTCCAGATCTGCAGATTGATCAGGAGAACGAACATGATGATGAATTTGAACAGCCAAATCTCAAGAGTAAAATTGCATCTCACGAGATAGTTCAACTGTCCACTAATAGAATTCCTAAAGGCTTGGTCCCATTAGAAAGGATGTTCGATAACAATGATGTCGCTGTAAAATTGCAAAGTGCAGAAAAAGGGTCAGATGTTTTCCAGTATAATGTGGCCAGTGAACAAGATCCCAAACATGTCAACTTGGCCTCACATTTGACTAAAAAACAAAAGGCTGATTATGGAGAGCTGCTGAAGGAATTTGTAGACATATTTGCCTGGAAATATGATGATTTGAAAACTTTCGACACAGAGGTGATTCAACATAAAATTCCATTGAATAAAGACACCAAACCATTCAGACAGAAGCTTAGATCATTCAATCCTTTGTTGCTGCCAACAATGGAGAGATAAATCAAGAAACTGTTGGACGCCCACATTATCATTCCTCTCAGGTATTCAGAGTGGATTTCTAATCTTGTGCCGGTCAGGAAGAAGAATGGAGAGATCAGACTCTGCGTTGACTTCAGAAATCTGAAAAAATGCTCCAGGAAAGACAATTACCCACTGCCTAAGATGGAGCATATGTTGCAGAAGGTGTCAGGATCGAATACAATCAGATTGTTGTCCATCCGGAAGACAAAGAAAAAACTGCCTTTACCACTCCATGGGGCACGTTTATGTACGAGAAGATGCCCTTCGGATTGATGAACGCGGGGGTGACATTCCAAAGGGCAATGGACATTGCTTTCATTGGTGAGAAAGATAAATTTGTCCTGATTTATCTTGACAATATCACTGTGTTCTCAAGCAGCCACGAACTTCATTTGCAACACTTGAGGAGGACATTTCTGAAATGTCGAAGGTATGGCATATCTCTTAATCCCAAAAAATCAAATTTTTCACTTAAGGAGGGAAAACTACTTGGGCATATTGTTTCAGCGGATGGGGTTAAGATTGATCCAAAAAGGGTAGAAGCCATTAAAAATCTGTCTCTTCCTAGATCAAAGAAAGACATTCAATCTTTCCTTGGGACTATTAATTTTGTTAGAAGATTCATAGTGAATTTTGCTGAACTCACAAAGCATATTACTGCTATGTTGAGGAAAGACTCTGAGATAAAGTGGACAGAAGCAGCCAGACAATCATTCAATAACATCAAGGAGGCCATCACAACAACTCCTGTATTGATCAGCCCCAATTTTTCCAAGGTATTTTACATCTTTTCATTTGCTTCCAATGATACGATCGTTGTAGTACTTTTGCAGAAGAATGCTGATGACCAAGAGCAGCCGGTTGCTTTCTTTAGTAAAGTCTTGAGGGACGCAGAGGTAAAGTATGATTTGTTGGAAAAACAAGCCTATGCACTTGTCAAGTCACTGAAGGCTTTCAGAGTCTACATTCTTCAGGCAAAGGTAATAGCTTTCGTTCCCTCCAGTTCAGTTAAAGACGTTCTTGTCCAACTTGACATTGATGGTAAAAGAAGTAAGTGGATAGCCAGATTGATTGAGTTTGATGTTGAAATTAAACCAGCAAAGCTAGTTAAAGGTCAGGGTCTTGCCAAACTCCTGGCAGAAGAAAATTGCAGGCTGCTTGACATAAATCTGATGAGTATTAATGCAGAAAATGTTCCATCTGCTGAGAACAATAAAGGTAAGGGAATGCAGGTCTCATCTCATCTAGCTGATTGCAAATGGTACAGCGATATCATTCAGTTTTTGCAGAATTTATCAGTCCCATCAGATCTGACAAAGACTCAAAGAAGGGCTTTTAAGCTCAGAGCTGTAAATTTCTGCATCAATGATAATTTGTTGTTCTGGAAGAATCCCATTGGTTTGTTGTTGAGATGTGTAAATCAAGAGGAGGCAGCTAAGGTCATGTGTGAAATTCACAACAGTGAGTGCGGAGGGCATCACTATTGGAAAACCACAGCACACAAAATCTTAAGACTAGGTTACTATTGGCCATCCTTATTTTCAGATGTGTATCAATTTGTGAAAACGTGTAACAAATGTCAGAGATTTGAAGGTAAAAAAGAACTGAAGTCCCTTCCTCTCAAACCTATAGTGGTCACAGGGCCTTTTCAGCAGTGGGGCCTGGACTTCATAGGTGAAATTCATCCGCCTTCTAGCGGACAACATCGGTGGATTATGGTTGCCACCGATTACTTTACAAAGTGGATTGAGGCTATTCCCACCTGGAACGCCAATCACACTGTCATCATAAACTTTCTGCAGGAAAATATATTCACCAGATTTGGCTGTCCCAAGAGATTGGTCACTGATAATGCTGTTGCATTCAAAGATAAGCACTTGGTGAAATTGTGTGAAGAGCTGGGAATTCAGCTGGTGCATTCCACAACCTACTATCTGCAAGGGAACGGTCTAGCTGAGTCATCAAACAAGAGTTTAGTCAGAATCATAAAGAAGTTGCTTGAACAAAATGGCAGAGGTTGGGATTCCAAACTAAAGTTTGCCTTGTGGGATGACAGGGTAACATGTAAGAAATCAATTGGTACATCTCCTTTCAAGTTGGTATATGGTACTAAGGCCATATTTCCTGTTCAACTTGCATTACCAGTTGCGAAATTCTTACAAGAAACTGATGCTGAACCAAGTGATCTAACTAGGAGGATTCATGATTTGGTAGAACTGCAACAAGATAGAGAGAATCTATTAGAAAAAACTGAATTGCATCAAGAAATGATCAAGCGAAATTTCGACAAGAAAGTCAAATCAGATGTATTCAAAACAAAGGATATGGTCTTAAAGTGGGATGCAACAAGGCAGGAGAAATGGAAGCACGGAAAATTTGAGGCTCTTTGGACAGGTCCTTTTGTCATAACAGAGGTGTAGCAGAACAACACCTTTGTTCTTCAAACTCTTTCAGGCGAGCCAGTGTCAGGGGGCCCTTTCAACAGGTGCTTCCTGAAGATCTACTTCTCATAAGGCTTCTTTGAAGCTAGGTTCTTCTTATACGTATTTTCTTTTTCAGTTCTGTTTTCTTTACTTTTGTCATTCAAATAACTCCATTCCCAATGGTACTAGCAACTATTTTTCAGATTACAATAAGGCTACTGAGTCTAGCTAGGTTCTTGGTCACCTCACAGGGAGATGCCCATCCCAGTTGGAGCCAAATGTTAACTCCCAAAATGAAACCGTCCTTTCGGTTGAGTTTTGTGGTGGATATCATAGCTTTAGGTAGTATCTTCAAGTTATGTTTTGAGTTCTTATAGCTGAGAAAAATTTTGGTTTTGGTGTGTCTTAGAAAATGATTGACCCATAAAGTCTTCTCTTTCAAAATTGTCATTTTTTACTTTCCACAGCTAACGTGTTTTCAAAGATTCATTGTGCGATGTGGAAAGTGCCCACTTTCAACAACTAAGGAGATCGTTTCATCAGTTGACGCGCTGTTGAAAGTGACAAATATTAAAAGGTTTTGAAAATCAGTTCTCGGGTGGCGCGTTGTGGAAAGTACACGCTTTCCGCAGCTAAGGAGCGATTTTGATTGATATGGCACGCTGTTGAAAGTAATTACTTTCCACAGCTAAGGAGTGTCTTCTACAAAGCAGTGCGCTATTGAAAGTGCATACTTTCAGCAGCTAACAGGGGTTTCTTCGCAGAGTCGCGCGCTGGTGAAAGTGGCAAGCGAGCGTTTGGCAGAGGTGTTCTCCACGGGTGGTTGCTGCACGAAGCGGGAATCACGTGCGTGATATCCACGTATGAAAACAATGATGATGTGATCACTCCCACATCAGAACAAATCCAAGGCATGCGCTGATAGGAGTGGGCAATCATAGAAACTAAATCATGCATATCAGATATGACTGTAATTTGAATTCGTTCCAGAACCCACGCTTAATGCTCATCACTTTCGGAATGATGAGTTCGTGTTCGGTGATGCAGGTATAGAGGAGGTACCACCGACCTGACACCATCAAATCAAACATAGGTCTCATATCACAAACCGTTTCCAAAAAACTGTCAAATTTTTCATTTAATTCAAAACAAAGCCGAAGCCCAGACTGCTTTCAACAACGCAGAACCTCGGCTCGACTAAGTGGTTATAGGGATTACAGTGGTCAAGTGCTTGAGCTGCAGAATGTTGAGAAAACACAGTGGCGTTTTACTCAAGCGAGAATTGGATAAACTATCCTTTTTAGAATCACATCCCAAGGTCCAGAGGCATTTTTCAAATGTGGGGTGCATGGAATTCGCAGAAAGGTTACAATTTGGGTCTCACCAGGACACAGCTGAAGCCTTCACTAAGACATTTGATGGAAACAAAGCTCACGTTGGCTCTGTAGAAATCAAGGTGGATGAGGCCGTCATTGCTGCAGCTACAGGATTGCCAAGAACTGGTCAAAAATGGTTTAAAACCACCGCTCCTAAGAATCTGGATTTCAGGGTCTATTTGAAAGATGGATACAAGTACAAAGCGTGGAGAAAAGGTATGCTCATTTCATATCTGGATGAAGAGTGGCAAGATTTATTCAAAGCCATTCAACTATACATTACCTCAGAAGGAAGATATGATAAATTGATGATGTACCACTTTAAACTCATGGATCACTTTACAGGCAAAACCCCCATCAATTTTCCTTATTTCTTGTATCACAGTTTGACTAAAGTATGCAAGAGGATTAAAGCTCAACCCTTGACTGTGAAAACTACTTTATGTCACCCTGGCCTCATAAAATTGATCATCCTGCAAAAATTGAAGCAACATGAGAGGAGCTGGGAGCACTTTCTGTTCTAGGAAGGTTTTGAAACCCAGAATCAGACTGCAAATGAGCAGATGGCAGGTTCAAAGAAGCAATTGTCTCCTCAGAGTAGCTCAAGGAGAAGAAGGGCCTTGCCAAGACCATTAGAGGACATAGTTTCTGGAATAAAGCATCACAGGCTGAAGAGAAAATTTAACTTTGAACAGACTACAGAGCAGTCTACACAGCAAAATAGAGGGCATCCTACATAGCAGAGTACTGGAAAGAACATCCTTAATTTTCCATACTCAGATTCAGAATCTGAACATAAATATCAGTGCCCTGCCATCAAGAGTTCTGAGCAATCAGCATAATGTGCTCAGAACTATGAAACTTTAAATCATATAGAGTAGGGAGAATCATCAAAAAACCCTAGATCAAATAAATCTCAGAAAATCAAACATCTCAAGGAGGTAATTGCCCAGCAGGAGGTCTTGGAGCGGGTGATAAAGGATAGATATAAAAAGTTATCTGATAACTTTGCCAAGA